>CAKNYM010052873.1:169106-188238 GCA_932195095.1 Andricus curvator
ATAATTCGAAGGTATTCCAAATAATTTTAAAATATTTTAGTATGTTTCAAAAGATTCAGAAGAATTTGTAATAGATTGCAATGATTTTAAGGTATTCCAAAGCATTTCAAGAGATTTCAGGAATTTAAAAAAGATTTCAAGGAATTTTTAATAGATTGCAATTTCAACAAGAATTGAGGCATTTCGTAGGATTTCAAAGATTTTTAAATATTTCAAGGTATTCAATAATTTGTAGATACTTCAAAGAATGTGAAAAATTTCAAGTTTTTTTTCAAATTCCAAGGAACGTTTAATAGCATTAAAAAATTGCAAAGGATTCAAAAGATTTTAATAGATTTGAAATATCTCAGAGTATTTTTAATTATTTCAATAATTTGAATTAATTCCGTAGGATTTTTAAGATTTTAGGATATTTCTGAAAATCCCAATCAGTTTTCAGGACTTTCAAAAAGTTGCAAGGCATTAGAAAATATTTCAAAGGATTTGCAATATTTTAGGGTATTTTAACAATCCAAAGGAACTTTCAAGATCTTTAGGATATTTGACGGGATTTCAAATATTTTAGAGTATTTCGACAGATTCCAATGGATTTGAAATATTTTATGGAATTTAAAAAAATTCTAAGAAATTTTTAATAGATTTTGATTATCTGAAGGGATTTTAATGGATATGAAAGATTTTAAGGTATTTTTAAAAATACCAAGGGATTTTAAAGAGATTTACAGAACTTCAATGGATTCCCAAAAATTTTACGGATTTTTAGGTATTTAAAAAATTTTACATTCGTTTGTAAAGAATTTCGTAGAATTTTTGGATGACATGGAACTATTTCACAAAAACCTATAAGGTTTTAACATATTTTAAGATATTCCAAGGGAATTGCAATAGATTTTAATTTTTAGAAGGTATTTCAACGCAGTAAAAAGATTTTAGGGTACTGTTAAAAATTTCCAAGGAATTTTAAAAAGATTAACCAAAATTTGAAGGGTTCTCAAAGGATTTTTGAAGGGATTTTAAAAAATTGGAATAAAGGATTGGCAATATTTTAGTATATTTTTGAAAGATACCAAGAAATTTTTAATCGATTTCACTAATTTAATAGGATTACAAAGGATTTGAAATACTGTAGGGTATTTAAAAAAATGCCAGGGTATTTTCAAGAACTTTCAAAAGTTTCAAAAGATTAAAAAAAATATGAAATATTTTAGAGAATTTTAAACGTTTCCAAGGAATTTTTAATTAATTTCAATAATTTGAAGGGATTTCAAAGGATTACAAATATTTTGGGGTATTTTGAAAGATTCCAAGATATTTTCGAAAGATTTAAAAAAATCAAAGGGATTTAATGGGATTTGAAAAAATTGTTATGTGGTTGTAAAAAATTCCCGAGAATTTTCTAAGACATGGAACGAATTTTAAGGACCTATAAGGTTTTAACATATTTTAAAATATTCCAAAGGATTTTCAATCTATACCATTAAACCATTTCCCTTTCAGGGTAGGCGTGACACTACCCGATTCGGGTAGTGTTTCTAGGTTTTTCTTGTAGTTATAAATAACTACAAGTGTGGGCTCACCACACCCACGATGTGCCAACAGCACTCATGTCAGTATTCTTGAATGGTCACCCATCCAAGTACTAACCGCGTCCAACGCTGCTTAACTTCAGTGATCTGACGAGAACTGGGTTTTTCAGCGTGGTATGGCCGTTGGTTATGGCCGATTTTAATTATTAGAAGGGATTTCAACGGATTAAAAATATTTTAGGATTGGCAATATTATAGTATATTTTGAAAGATACCAAGAAATTTTTAATCGATTCCACTAATTTAATAGGATTACAAACGATTTGAAATATTGTAGGGTATTTAAAAAATGCCAGGATATTTTCAAGAACTTTCAAAAGATATTAAAAAATATGTCACATTATTAATGCACATCAGTCACTTTTTGGGTTAGAAATTATTCACTTTTGGAAAACTTTTTTCGGTTTAAATAGCTCACTACTTTATTTTTTCTAAGTCAGAGGAAATGAAAAATAAGCCAGAGAAAATAAAAAATTGGCCAGAGAAAATGAAAAATTAGCCAGAGGAAAATGAGGGAAAAGTCGGGGAATTTTGAAAATGAAATTTTACGGCCACCCTGTTAATGAATGATAGAGGATTGGAACGCATTCCTTAAATCTTTTTTGGCTTTGATAATTATTTTATGTATGTAGTAAAAAAAATAATATTCTTTTAGAGTTACTTTCACATTCTCTCAATTCTCTTTGCTTTCTCTGTTCTTGCTTCCTTTTTGCTTTTTCCTTCCTGTGCATCTCGCAATCCGGGCATTCGGGCATCTTTCCCTTATACCTTCCTCTCGGTATGAAAATTGTTTCCTATATATTCGAACGTTCCTACTCTGGAATGTATTCAAATGTTATGGTATACCTTGGCATAAGTTTCATCTGGAGCTCGCGCCTCGAACTCATACCACATATACTTACAGACAAGCATAAAAGCAAACGCCAATTTTATGGGTATGTGAGAGTGAAATAACTATCGAATAGAGGGAATTCCTTCACAAGACCAAAAATACTCATTTTGATATTTTGCAAACCTAAACTCACATTGCTCTGTTTCAAATAAAACTAGCTGTGAATTCGATCTCGTGTGTTTCCACTTTGTTTGTATTTATAATTATATGATGCTCATTTCCCGAGCACTTTGCTTCCCGCCAGCAAATGTATTTGCTTCCTCATAGAGGAAGCATTAGTTATTTTTTTGAACAATAGACAAACCAAAGTCTTCATTTTGATCAATTTAAAAATAGAAATTTACCAAAAATACAAAATTACAAAAGAATACAAACCATTTTTTAAATACAAAGACAAATCAGACAAATCAAATTTTGTATTCGAAATGATCATTTTTCGAGCTGGAAAAGGGAAGGGAAAGGTTCTGTCGCACCCTATCCCTTTCCCAGTTTTATGATTTTTTTACAGAAATTGTCAGAATTATTCTATTTGAAAATTTATTATCAAAAAATCTTTTCTATTCATGCGTCAACTTTAAATTATGTCGATGAAAAAAGTTTTTCTGTTAGAAACAGATGATTCAAATATTATAAATGAGCATAACTTCCTTAATCTTCAATAAACTGTATTAATATTATAGATCAATCGATTTGCCTCGAATCAAGGAATCTTTTCCCTTCTTGCATCAATTTTTAATTAGGTTAGTGAAAAAAGTTTTACCATAAAAAATCGTGTTCTGAAATATTATGCATTACCATAGCTTCCTTACTCTTCAATAAAATATATGAATGCTATGGGTCAATCGATTCGTCTTGAATCAACACAATTTTTCTATTCTCGCATCAACTTTAAATTATGAGAATGAGAAAATTTTTAGTATAAAAATCGATTTTAAAAGTATATAAATTACCATAACTTCCCTACTCTTTAATAAAATGTATTAATATTGTAGGTCAATCGATTCGTCTCGAACCAAGGAATCTTTTATATTCGTGCTATAAAAAGCCGTATTTTCAAATATTATGCATTACCATAGCTTCCTTACTCTTCAATAAAATTTATCAATGTTATAGGTCAATCGATTCGTCTTGAATCAACACAACTTTTCTGTTTCTGCATCAACTTTAAATTATGTTAATGGAAAAAATAATACTATACAAAAACCGATTTTCAAAATATATTAATTACCATAACTTCCCTACTCTTTAATAAAATGTATTAATTTTGTAGGTCAATCGATTCTTCCCGAACCAAGGAATCTTTTATATTCTTCGAATTATTGTATTAGACATTTTTAAATTGAGGTTGAAAAATTGAGTTTAAAACGACCGCTCTGGTTTTGAATTCCTTTGAATTCACTTGAATTACTTTCAATTCACACTGGATTTCTTTGAATTCTTTCGATTCCTTCAAATTCTGTGTATTACCTTTATTCTTTTGCATTGCTTGCAATATATTTAAACTCTTTCAAATTCTTTTAAGTTCTTTCAATTTTCCTGAATCAACACAACTTTTCTGTTCCTGCATCAACTTTAAATTATGTTAATGAAAAAAGTTTTACTATAAAAAAACCGATTTTCAAAATATATAAATTACCATAACTTCCCTACTCTTTGAAAAAATCATTAATATTATAGGTCAATCGATTCTTTTCGAACCAAAGAATCTTTTATATTCCTGCATCAACTTCGAATTCTGTGAATGAAAACAGTTTTACTATAAAAAACCGATTTTCAAAATATATAAATTACCATAACTTCCCTACTCTTTAATAAAATGTATTAATATTGTAGGTCAATCGATTCGTCTCGAACCAAGGAATCTTTTATATTCGTGCATCAAATTTGAATTATATTGAAGAATAAAGTTTTACTATAAAAAGCCGTATTTTCAAATATTATGCATTACCATAGCTTCCTTGCTCTTCAATAAAATGTATTGATATTATAAGTGAATCGATTCGTCTTGAATCCACACATCTTTTCTGTTCCTGCATCAACTTTGAATTATGTGAATGAAAAAAGTTTTACCATAAAAAACCGATTTTCAAAATATATAAATTACCATAACTTCCCTACGCTTTGATAAAATATATTAATATTATAGGTCAATCGATTCTTCTCGAACCAAGGAATCTGTTATATTCTCGCATCAACTTTGAATTATGCTAATGAAAAAAGTTTTACTATAAAAAACCGATTCTCAAAATATATAAATTACGATAACTTCCGTACTCTTTAATAAAATGTATTAAGATTGTAGGTCAATCGATTATTCCCGAACCAAGGAATCTTTTATATTCTTGCATCAACTTAGAATTATTGTATTAGACATTTTTAAATTGAGGTTGAAAACACGTTTCTCGGTGTCTATATCTAAAACGACCGCTCTGGTTTTGAATTCCTTTGAATTCACTTGAATTACTTTCAATGCACACTGGATTCCTTTGAATTCTTTCGATTCCTTCAAATTCTGTGTATTACTTTTTATTCTTTTGAATTGCTTGCAATATATTTAAACTCTTTCAAATTCTTTTAAGTTCTTTCAATTTTCCTGAATCAACACAACTTTTCTGTTCCTGCATCAACTTTAAATTATGTTAATGAAAAAAGTATTACTATAAAAAAACCGAGTTTCAAAATAGTTAAATTACCATAACTTCCCTACTCTTTGAAAAATTCAATAATATTATAGGTCAATCGATTCTTTTCGAACCAAATAATCTTTTATATTCCTGCATCAACTTCGAATTATGTGAATGAAAACAGTTTTACTATAAAAAACCGATTTTAAAAATATATAAATTACCATAACTTCCCTACTCTTTAATAAAATGTATTAATATTGTAGGTCAATGGATTCGTCTCGAACCAAGGAATCTTTTATATTCGTGCATCAAATTTGAATTATATTGAAGAATAAAGTTTTACTATAAAAAGCCGTATTTTCAAATATTATGCATTACCATAGCTTCCTTACTCTTCAATACAATGTATTGATATTATAGGTGAATCGATTCATCTTGAATCAACACATCTTTTCTGTTCCTGCATCAACTTTGAATTATGTGAATGAAAAAAGTTTTACCATAAAAAACCGATCATCAAAATATATAAATTACCATAACTTCCCTACGCTTTGATAAAATATATTAATATTATAGGTCAATCGATTCTTCTCAAACCAAGGAATCTTTTATATTCGTGCATCAAATTTGAATTATATTGAAGAAAAAAATTTTACTATAAAAAACCGATTCTCAAAATATATAAATTACGATAACTTCTCTACTATTTAATAAAATGTATTAAGATTGTAGGTCAATCGATTCTTCCCGAATCAAGGAATCTTTTATATTCTCACATCAACTTCGAATTATTGTATTAGACATTTTTAAATTGAGGTTGAAAACACGTTTCTCGGTGTCTATATCTAAAACGACCGCTCTGGTTTTTAATTCCTTTGAATTACTTTCAATTCACACTGGATTCCTTTGAATTCTTTCGATTCCTTCAAGTTCTGTGTATTACTTTTCATTATTTTGAATTGCTCGCAATATATTTAAACTCTTTCAAATTCTTTTAAGTTCTTTCAATTTTCCTGAATCAACACAACTTTTCTGTTCATGCACCAACTTTAAATTATGCTAATGAAAAAAGTATTACTATAAAAAAACCGATTTTCGAAATATATAAATTACCATAACTTCCCTACTCTTTGAAAAATTCATTAATATTATAGGTCAATCGATTCTTCCCGAACCAAGGAATCTTTTATATTCTTGCATCAACTTTGAATTATGTGAATGAAAAAAGTTTTACTATAAAAAAAAACGATTTTCGAAATATATAAATTACCATAACTTCCCTACTCTTTGAAAAATTCATTAATATTATAGGTCAATCAATTCTTCCCGAACCAAGGAATCTTTTATATTCTTGCATCAACTTTGAATTACGTGAATGAAAAAAGTTTTACCATAAAAAACCGATTTTCAAAATATATAAATTTCCATAACTTCCCTACACTTTAATAAAATATATTGACATTATAGGTCAATCGATCCTTCTCGAACCAATGAATCTTTTATATTCTTGCATCAACTTTGAATTATGTGAATGAAAAAAGTTTTACTATAAAAAACTGATTTCCAAAATATATAAATCACCATAACTTCCCTACTCTTTGATAAAATGTATTAATATTATAGGTCAATCGATTCTTCTCGAACCAAGGAATCTTTTATATTCTTTCATCAACTTCGAATTATGTGAATGAAAAAAGTTTTACTACAAAAAACCGAGTTTTAAAATATTATTAAGTGCTAAAAAAATGCAACAAATATTTTTAGAAATCCTTCGGTTAGTTTCAAGATCCACACACAAACACACACACACACACATACACACGCATCCACACACACATCCGGACAATTGCTTAGAACATTGTATTAGACATTTTTAAATTGAGGAAGGTTCAATGAAATGAATTTAAAATTTTTGGAAAATGTTACCATTACAAAGCTTCCTCTATGAGGAAGCAAAAGCAGCAACTTCATAGCTGTAATAAAGTTTAAAATGCATCAGTTCGATAGCACTAGGTTGAAAACACGTTTCTCGGAGTCTATTTTTAAAACGGCCGCTCTGGTTTTGAATTCCTTTGAATTCACTTGAATTACTTTCAATTCACACTGGATTCCTTTGAATTCTTTCAATTCCTTCAAATTCTGTGTATTACTTTTTATTCTTTTGAATTGTTTGCAATTTATTTAAACTCTTTCAAATTCTTTTAATTCCTTTCAATTTTCCTGAATTATCTGAGTCCTTGAATTCTTCTATATTCCTTGAATTCGGCTTAATACTTTGAATTGCTTGCATTATTTAGATGTCCTTGGAATTTCTTTAATCATCTGAATTTCTTAAATTTATGTCATTCCCTGACTTCTAGGGACTTGAAGGTAATGCGAAGAATAAAAGGTAATTCAACGATATTCAGGGAATTCAAAAGAATTCAAGACATTAAGAGAATAATATAATTGAGAGAATTAAGGTAGATAGATAGATAAACGTTTATTTTTTAGCCTGCTGGCCTTAAAAAATTGACTTGCTTACACTTCCATTTTTTTTTACAGAATTTTCTTACAACTAAGCCTTAAAACTAACATCCTTCCACACCTTATATCTAACGCCGCTCGCTCTTATCGCATTGCCTTCCTCGCTTCGCCTCGCCTCGCTCGCATGTCCCTACTTTCTTGCTTGCCTCGCATTACCATACTCTGCCTCCGCGACTAATACCTAATACTTATCTACTATTTACAATATTTACAATTACTTATATTTACTTCCTCCTCTATTTACAATCTTTCCTTCTCCATTCCTCTTCCTCCTTCCTTCTCTTCTTCTCCATCTTATCCAATACTCCCTTCACCCATGCTACTGCCCTTTTGTCCCCCCTTTCATGCATCAATACCTCCATGCTTATCCCACTCCTTTCCACCTCCACGCACTCCTCCAACCAGTGCTCCACTCTTGCCTCCCCCTTCCCACATAGTTCACACATCCTCTTTTCCCTATCGAGCCAAAACCTATTGAAACCCTCCATGCACCCACATCTCATCCTCGCTATAAGCTCCTGACTTCCTTTCTCTCCTTTCTCACACAAATATTGCGCTCTCGCCCTTGGCATAATCCACACGTAGTTCCCATTAAACCTTGTCTCTCTTATTCTTTCTTCCCCTGCTGTCTTCTCTCTCTCCATGCTGTTTTTCTTAACCAACTCATATACCTTCCTTCCTTCCTCATGCATCCTTCTCAATTCATCAATATGCAGTCCATTCGTTCTAAAATACCTTTCTCTTTCAACCTCCATCTTCCCACCCCCTCTCCTGTTCTCCTTCTCCCACCAACACTCCCTAACCAGCTTACTTCCCCCCTCTTCCAAAAATTTCTCCTCATATTTACACGCTCGACTCCCCGCTAGAATCCCTACACTCGTTCTCCCCGTCTCCCTCCTGACAATATAATTAGGCGTGTTCCTTGCCAACCCCAGTGTCCACTTTACATACCTCTCCTGTATCCTATTTACCTCTTCGCTTTCCTTCCACCCCCACACCTCTACTCCATACAATAGTACACTCATCACTAGTGAGTCAAACAATTTCATTCTCCTCCCAAAATCATCCGCGAATAACTTCTTTCCCAACCCCCACACCTGCCTCATCACCACATTTGCCCTCCTCACTCTCTCTTTTATGTGACCACCCACTCCGCCATTCCTCCGAAACAAGAAGCCCAGGTACACAAACTCTTTCACCGCCTGCACCGCCTTTCCCTTCCACTTCCACTCCCCTTCCTTATCCCTTCCACCTCCTTTTCTGAAAACCATAACCTTGGACTTTTCCGCATTCAGTTCTAACCTATTCTTATCCAGGTATTTTCTCAACCTCTTCATCATTTCCTTTAAGGCCTCCTCGCTTTTTGCCAACAACACTATGTCATCTGCATACGCTAGCGACCAAATTCTAACCCCTCCTATCCTGACTCCTCCTACCACTCCGGCCTCCAGCTTACTTTCCATATCCGCAATTAAAATCGCAAAAAGCGTCGGGCTAAGCGGACACCCTTGTCTTAACCCCTTATCCATCCAGAATCCCTCCGAAATCCCCTGTCCTCCTCTTACCTTATCTTTGGTTTCTTCATATATCTCCCTTACCCTCTCGATCAGGCCTCTCTCCACTCCCCTCTCCTGCATCGCCTCCCACAACCTCCCCCTATCCACCGACGGAAACGCGCCTTTTAGATCCACAAAAAACGCGTACACTCTCGATCCCTTCTTCGCTAATTCTCTATCCACCACGTGCTGTAGAACGTAGATATTGTCGATAGTACTCCTACCTGCCCTAAAGCCCGCCTGCGTCTCTGGCAATATTCCTTTCCCCTCGACATCCTTCCGCAGCTTCTCCGCTACTACCATCGCGTATACTTTATACGCCGTATTCATTAGCGTAATCCCCCTATAATTTTCCTGCCTATCCCTCTCTCCTTTCTTATACAGAGGCACTATTAATCCTTCTCTCCACCCTCGTGGGAATCCCTCCCCCCTCCATACTTTCTTCACTACCTCCTTCAGCCTCTCCCTAACCTCTTGTGTACTAAACAGCCATGCTTCGTTCTCTAGCCCATCCAGCCCTGCTGATTTTGACCTTTTTAACTTCCTTATCTGTTTCTCTATCTCCTCGTCATTCAACTCCTCCATCTCTGCCTCCCCCGTTCTTCTACTACCATCATCTCTCTTCCTTGAATCTGAGCCCTGAAATGATTCTTTAAAAAACTCCCTCCACTCCTCACTCCCTATCTTGTCGCTTATCCCTACTCTACGCTTCCTAAACCTATTTATTATCTTCCAGACGTCCCCTTCTGTCTTAACATTTCCTAACTCCTCCTCCAGCTCTTTCTCCTTTTCCTGTTCTTTCTTCTTACACATCAATCTAAACCCCTTCCTCATTTCTACGTACTCCTCCCTTTTCGCAGTACCCTCTTTCCACTTCTTGTACTTCCTCTTCACCTTCCTTTTCATCTTTTTACATTCCCTATCCCACCACGGCTTCACCATTCCTTTCTTCTTTTTGAATACCTTCTTTTGCACGCACCCTTTCACTTTCTCTTTTAAATCCTCCCATATCTCTTCCACCGTCTCCCCTTCGAAGCGTACGTTCCCTAACTGCTCCTTATATTTCTCTATCGCCTCCCTCGTCCAGCTAACCCTCTCCCCCGTCGACACTTCTTCCCCACCTTGCCTTCCACCGTTCTCACCCCTTATCCACAACCCTAATGGCTGATGGTCTGATTCTACCCTCCCTTCTACTGCGAATCTCTCCATCTCCTCCCACCCTTGCATATTCATAACTACATAATCTATTACCGATACCCCCACCTTACCTACGTATGTGTATTCTCCCTCTTCGTCCCCAGTTGCCATACCATTTGCCACCGCCCAGCCTCTATCCTCCATCCAGTCCCTTAGAATCTCCCCCTCCTTATTTATTAACCTATCCTTTGAGTTCCTTTCGAAGCTCTCCCCTTCCCTGTAAAGGCCCCCTTCCCTCCCCATCCTCGCGTTAAAGTCCCCACCCAGTACAACCATACCCTCTTCTCTTTCACCTAACAGGTCTTCCACCCTTTCTTTAATTCTTTCCATCCCATCCTTATTGTACACTGTCACAAACTTACACATTCCCCCTCCTATCTTTACTTTCCTCATTTGCACTCCCTCCCCCTCTACCTCTCCGTGAGCTTCTTCCTCTAATCCATCTCTAATCCCCGTTATAATTCCCCCACTAGCCCTTCCTTTCTTCTTCACTCTGACCGCCTCCTGGAGTCTCCACCTATACCCCCTTGGCAGCTCTGGCTCTATTCTATCCCATTCCTTTCTTTCCACCCACGTCTCTACCAGTCCTACCACATCAAATTCATGGATATACCTCCAGAACTCCTCATCCTTCTTCTTTACCCCTGCTACGTTCCAGTAAAGCACCTTCACAACTCCTCTACCCTGCATTACCCCCGCCCCCCTACTTCCTACGAAACAAATTCCCCTGCACTTCCTTCAACACCTCTTTCTCCTCGTCCCACACCCACATTTTCTCGTCTATTTTTATTTTCCGATATCCTACCTTCGCCGATCTCCCTTCACTCCTCTCCCTCCTAGCCCTGTCGTACAGCATTCTCTGTACATCCCTTTCCTTTCTCGTCAAATCGTGATCGATGAACACTTCCTTATCCTTTATCCTATTTTTATTTCTCATTACCCCCAATTTTTCTTCCCAGCTCTCCAACTCCACAACCGCCACTTCTTTCTCCTTCCTCCCCTCCAACTTAACTTTCCCTACCCTGCCTTTATTCCACCCTATGCTCTGTAGCAGCGCTTCCACACCCTCCCTTTCTTCCCCGCTCTTCATCTTCAACCCTCTTATCACAATATTATTTCTCCTGTCTGCCTTCTCCTTTCTCTCCATTCTCAACTCCATTGCCCTTATCCTTTCCCTATCCGCCCTCTCCTCCTTTTCATTCCTACGCTCTCCCACTTTCTCTTCTATCATATTCCCTACCCTCTCCCAAATACCTTTAATCTCGCCCCCGCTACTACCCCCGACTCCTATTTCCATTTCCGTCCTGCCCTCCACCTTCTCAAGCCTTTTTTCCGTCCTTTCTTTCCACGCCCTAATCTCCTCTTCCATCTGTTTTATTTTAACTTCTTTTTCTTTTCTTTCCCTCTCTAACCCATCTACTCTCTCTCTCAGCTCTTTCACCTCCTTTTCCCATTTCTCATCTCTGATTCGCAGGTCTTCCCTCATACCTTCCATCTGCTCCTTGGTCCCCCTTACTTCCTCCCTCAGCCCCCTGATCTCGCCTATCAACATCCCGAGAGCCTCCTTTTCCAACATCCCCTTCATTTTTTTGGGGGGTGACCTCGGGGTTATCCCGCTTTTTTTAAACGGGCTCTCGACCTCGCTTTTCTCCGGACTCTCTTGGCTGTCTCTCTTCCTTTTCAAGAGATCCTCCCCGTCACTTGCGCTTGACGCTCTCTCCCTTACCTTCTCGCTTCCTTCGTTGCCACCGTCCCGATTTCTCCCTCTCCCCGACGCACCGCTCGACACCGGGCGACGCGTTGTTGGCCGTCGTGGCTTGTGGAAAATTCCCTCCCCGTCGGTTTCACTACCAGCACTGCCAGTACTCTCGCTGCCCACCTCCCGCTCTACCGCCGGTAAATGGGATCTATCCATGCAGTACCTGCCGCAACCGACAGATGTCTCTGCAAAATTTTGGCGTCTTTCGCCGCCAAATTTTCCTTTTTTTTTCCCCCTTTTTTTTTTTTTTTTTTCAATTCCTCAGTCCCTGCGGACACCCCTTTCTCTCCCTTAGCATCCCCTAACTTTTCGAGAACCACCCTTGAACCCTCGAAAGCCCAGGACTCCTGACCACGAACTCCCCCGCTTACTTGCCAACCTAACCTCACTTTCCCTATCCAGCTAGATACCACCTCCCACACACGCTGAAACTCACTTTTTATCTCCACAATTCACCCCACACAACCCTACTCACCTCCTCGGCTTCCACCCTCACACTCCACTCACACCTTCCACACAAATTCCGTAAAATTCTCTCTCCACCTGTCACTTAACACGTTCTCACTTCCGCCACCAACATGCAAGTCCCAGAGAGAATTAAGGTAATTCAGGGTATTCCAAAAATCCAAAGAATTCAGAGGTCTCGGGGTTCCAGGAATTCATAAAATTCAGAGAATTTAGAGAATTCATAGAATTCTAGGAATTCAAAGAACTCATGGAATTCGTTTAATTCCCTAAATCCCAAGCACTTAAATATAAATCAAAGAATTGAGAGGAATTCAGTAGAATTCAGGGAATTGAGAAGAATTAAAGTAATTCAGAGAGTCTAAATAATTCAAGGTGTTCAGATAATTAGAGGATTTCAAGGAATTAATAAAATTCGAGGAATTCAGGGAATTCGAGGAATTTAGGGAATTCAGAAGATTTTGTACATTCAAGAAATTCAGAGAATTCAGCTGATCCAGGGAATTCAGAGTATTGAAAGAATTCAGAGAATTCTAAGAATTCAACAGAATTCCGGGAATTAAGATGTATTGAAGAAATTTGGAGATTTAAGATTATTCACGGAAATAAGAGAATTCAGGGGATTCATGGAATTCAAAAAAATAATGTAATTCGTCTAATTCCCTGAATCCTATGAACTTGAAGGTAATGTGAAAAATTAGTAGGAATTTAACAGAATTAAGAGAATCAAAGTAATTCAGGGAATTCAGAGGAATGAAGAAGTCCAGGGAGTTCAGAAAATTTAAGAAATTCATAGAGTTCAAGGAATTCAGAGAATTCATAGAATTTAGAGAATTCAGAAGATTCAGGGAATTTCTAGAATTCAGGAAATCCAAGAAATTGAGATATTTCAGAGAATTCAGATATTTTAGAGGATTTAGGGAATTTAAAGTGTACCGAGAATTTAGAAAATTCAAGGAATTCGGAATTTCTAAATTCTAAATTCTAGGCTATTCTAGCAATTCAAAAGATTAATGTAATTCTTGTAATTCCTTAAATTCTAAGGACTTAACTTTAATGCAAAGAATGAAGAGGAATTCAACACAATTCAGGGAATTGAGAAGAATAAAAGGCATTCAGAGAATTCAGATTATTTAGGGAAATCAGGGAATGCAGAGAATTCAGAGGATTTATGGAAATCAGGGAATCCGAGAAATTCAGGTATTTCAGAGAATTCAAGGATGTTAGAGAATCCAGGAAATTTGATGAGTTTAGAGAATTTAGAAAAATCGAGGAATTCGGTAAATTCAAAGAATTCTAGGAATTCATGCAATTGTAGGAATTCATGAAATTGTAGGAATTCATGTAATTCTAGGAATTCATATAATTCTAGGAATTCATGTAATTCTTGTAATTCCATAAATTCTATGAACTTGAAGGTAATGAAAAAAATGAGGAAAAATTGAACAGAATTCAGAGGATCAAAATTATTCAGGGGATTCAGAGAATTAAAGTGATGCAGTGAGTTCAGAGAATCTAGGGAATTCATATAGTTTAAGGAATTCAGAGGATTCTTAGAAATCAGAGATTCAGGGTATTCAAGAAATTCAAGGAATTCAGAGGATTCAGGGAGTTCAGAGAATTCAGAATGTAGAGAATTCTAGGAATTGAAGTAGAATGCAACAGAATTCAACAGAATTGGAGGAGTTCAGAGAATTAAGCTAATTGAGAGAATTGATAAAATGAATAGAACTTAGAGAATTAAGATAATTCATGAATTAAGGTATTTAAGGGAATTGCACGCTGAAAAACCCAGTTCTCGTCAGATCACTGAAGTTAAGCAGCGTTGGGCGCGGTTAGTACTTGGATGGGTGACCATTCGAGAATACTGCGTGCTGTTGGCACATCGTGGATGTGGTGAGCCCAACTTGTAGTTATTTACTACAAGAAACTATCCACCTAGAAACACTACGCAAATCGGGTAGTGTCACGCCTACCCTGAAAGGGAAATGGCTTAATGGTATACAGGGATTCATGTAATTCAAGGAATTGAGGGAATTAAATGAATTCAGGGAGTTCAAGCAATCAATGGAATTCAAGAGATTTAGGGAATACAGAGGAGTTCAGAGAATTCCGAGACATTCAGAGGATTCACTACGAAAAAATTCAAAGATGTAAGAAGAATTCAACAAAATGTAGGGAATTAAGAAGAATTAAAGAAATTCGAAGAATTGAGAGAATTTATAAAATTACTAGAATTTAGAGAATTTAGATAATTCAGAGAATTAGAATATTTATGGGAATTCGGAAAATATAGGGAATTCTAGGAAATCATTGAATAAAGGGAATTCAAAGAATTAAGGATATTTAAGGAATGAAGGAAATTCGAGAAATTAAGAGAATTTAAAGAATTATGGGAATTCAAGGACTTGATGGAATTCAAGAAAATAATTAAATTCAAGAAATTAGGGGAATTCAGAGAATTCAAGTGATACAAGGAATTTAGGGAATTTAACGAGATAATGAAATGCAAGGAATTAAGGAAAGTAAATGAATTCAATGAATTGAGAGAATTCAGGGAATTCAAGGAATTCAAGTGATTCAAGTGATTCAAAGAATTTAATGAATTCAGGGAATTTGAGCAATGATGGGAATTCAAGGAATTTCGGAAATTCTAGGAATGATTGAAATTCATAAAATTCAGAGGATTCATAGGATTGAGAGAATTAAAGAAATTCAGGGAACTTATAGAATTCAGAGAGTTCAAGTAGTTCAGAGAATTCAAAGAGTTCAGAGAATTCAATTAATCCGGAGAATCAAGACAATTCCAGCAATTCGGAGACTTAGAGAATTCTAGGAATTCGTGGAATTAGTGTACCCCCCGGAATTCCAGTGACTTCAAAATAATACAAAGGATTCAGAGGTATTCAACAGAATTCTGATAATTCAGAGAATTAGGATATTTATGGGAATTCGGAAAATATAGGGAATTCTAGGAATTCATTGAATAAAGGAAATTCGAAGAATTAAGGGAATTTAAGGAACGAAGGGAATTCGAGAAATTATCCTCAAAGAATGTGGTGCAAAAGAGACAATAGTTGACACATGGGAAAGAAATCAGTTAAGATGGTTCGGTCATCTTGAAAGAATGAAAGATGAGCGACTGACCAAACAAGTGTACAAAGGTAAAGTAAATGGCAGAATGCCTAGAGGTAGACCGCCGAAAGAATGGTTAGAATCGGTAAATGAGACATTAATCCGAAGAGACGTAAGAAGCCATAGAAACACACGAGCTTGCATGAAAAAATGCATGGACGTGAAGGAAGCTAGAGTAGTATGCCAGGACAGAAAAGCGTGGCGACAAATAGTTTGTAAACAGAGTGACAATAGAATGAATGAAGCCTCAAACAAAGACCTTGGATTCTAATGGGCCCAAGTGGGGAACCATACATAACAATTTTGTGAGGCTCTTCACTTGGGGTGATCGCTAGAAAGATTGATCAGCAACCTGGGTCGGAGCAGTGTTGCGGAATAAACGTGTCATTTGAATAAATGACACGAGAATTCCAGATCAATCTAAAACATATATACCTAACACCTATATACCTATCTACTTTACACCTATATACCTATCTAACTTATACCTATATACTCTACACCAATTCACCCATATACCCAATACTATTCTCCAACCGAGCAAGTCACGCCTTCCCCGGAAGGGAAATGGCTTAATGGTATAATAATAATAATAATAAGAGAATTTAAAGAATTATGGGAATTCAAGGACTTGATGGAATTCAAGAAGATAATTAAATTCAAGAACTTAGGGGAATTCAGAGAATTCAAGTGATACAAGGAATTTAGGGAATTCAACGAGATAATGAAATTCAAGGAATTAAGGGAATTCAATGAATGAAGAGAATTCAGGGAATTCAAGTGATTCAAAAAATTTAGAGAATTTCATGAATTCAGGGAATTTCAGCAATGATGGGAAGTCAAGGAATTTAGGAAATTCTCGGAATTATTGAAATTCATGGCCAACGGCCATACCACGCTGAAAACCCCAGTTCTCGTCAGATCACTGAAGTTAAGCAGCGTTGGACGCGGTTAGTACTTGGATGGGTGACCATTCAAGAATTACTGAGCGCTGTCGGCACATCGTGTGTGTGGTGAGCCCACCTAGAAACACTACCCGAATCGGGTAGTGTCACGCCTACCCTGAAAGGAAAATGGCTTAATGGTATACATACATAAAATTCAGAGTATTCACAGGATTGAAAGAATTCAAGAAATTCAGGGAACTTATCGAATTCAGAGAGTTCGAGTAGTTCAGAGAATTCAAAGAGTTCAAAGAATTCAATTAATCCGGAGAATCAAGACAATTCCAGCAATTCGGAGAATTCAGAGAATTGTAGGAATTCATGGAATTAGTGTATCCCCCTGAATTCCAGTGACTTAAAAATAATACAAAGGATTCAGAGGTATTCAACAGAATTAAAAAATTATTATATAAATTATTAAAAATAATACAAAGAATTCAGAGGTATTCAACAGAATTCAGATAATTCAGAGAATACAAAAACTGTCTGCTGTTTGTCGCGTGTGAATACCAAATCGTCGCGCCAACTCGAAAAGCAGAGTTTTTTAAAAATAAAAAATCAACCCCTTGAATAAAATTTCTTATTCGCTGAATTATCTTCCATGTGTTTTCGCAGGATTTCGAAATTAAATAAACAGACCATTGGTCGTGATTCGCGTTGTTGGGAAACCTGAGCGATTCCCAACAGACACCAGATGCGTTTGGGGCTTTCAAAGCTTGGATCTAATTAAATAGGGCCGCACTGCGGTGGTAATAACGCATTACTTGCATGCCTATGAGCCACGAACGCAGTTTCCTCCGGATAGTTAGCTTCTGTCCAGAGTCTCATGGTTAACTTCAGTGCTCAAAATCATCCCATACTTATCAAAAAATTCAAAATTTGCTTTAGTTTAGACAAAAATTGATTTTTTATCAGTTTCTCAAAATATAGTTTAATCAGACTTTAATCGTTCTGTTCTATGCTAAATGGGTTCATATCCGTACTAACAGTTGTCGAAAATTCTATTCCATCCTAAGTCGATTTCGAATTAGGGTAAATATTCTAAGGCATTTTCAAGAGATTGAAACATTTCCAAAGAATTTCCGAAGATTGGAATAATTTAAAGGGATTTAAAAAAATTGTAATGGGGTTTCAAAGAATTTTCTAGAATCTCCAAGGATTTGAACGATTTTAAGGGATTTTAAAAGCTCTCAATGTATCTTAATCAGTTTTCCAAGATTTCAGGAAATATGATCAGATTTCATGTAATTTCACGGGCTTTTATAATACCTCAAGGGATTTAAAAAAAACATCTTCCCGTGTAGAAATTTTGCTATGGCCCGGACCGTGCCCAGACCAGGCCAAATCTGGCCCAGATCTGGAAAACGGACCTGGGCCGGATCGCTGATGAAACACACGGCCCGATCGGAACCAGATCTGGCGCCCGATCTGGCCACCCGATCGGTACCCGACCTGGCCCCGACCAATTTCCCGTTAAGAGCCATTTTTGAAATTTATAATTTCTTATAATTTTGTTTACAATGATAATTTTATAACAAGAGAAATTAATAAAGTGAACTATATTTTTTATTCAAGTACCAATTATTAACGCAAAAACAAACTCAATACATTTTTTAGTCTTTTTGACTTTATTATTTACAATGTCCGCCTCAGTCCTTGGCGGGAATTTCTGGACTAGAACCAGGAATTTTTCAAAAGAATATTAATTCTGAGCTAAAACTGGAAATTTTCGAGAAGAATTAACATTCTGAATTGGAAGAAGGAATTTGTGTAAATAATTCTATATTTGATTGGAAACGGGTAATTCGCGAAAATAATTACAATTCTGGACTAAAACGGGGAATTTTTAAAAAGAATTCTAATTCTGAGTTGAAACGGAATTTTCAAATTTGAATAAATTCTGAGTTGGAACAGGGAGTATTTAAATTTTAACCAATTTTGAGCTATAATTGGACATTTTAAAAAAGAATTAAAATTCTGGGCTTTAACAGGGAATTTTTCAAAAGAATTCTAATTCTGTGTTGAAACGGAATTTTCAAATTTGAACAAATTCTCAGTTGGAACAGGAAATATTCCAATTTTAATCAATTTTGAGCTGAAATTGAAAATTTTCTAAAAAACTTAGAAGTCTGCATTGGAAAAGGGAACTTTTTAATTGAGACTCAATTCTTAGTTGAAACGGGTAATTTTGGAAAAGAATTAAAATTCTGGATTGGAACAGGGAATTTTTTAATATTAACAGCATCTGACCTAGAACGGGAAATTTCAAAAAGAATTTAAATTCTGGATTGGAGCCGGGAATTTCTCAAAAGAACGGGAATTCTGAGTTAAAACGGGGTATTTTCGAAAGTTATTGAAATTTCAAGTTTTTTGAAAATTCCAATTAAAACGCTTTAAAATATGTAACCATTGAAATCTTTTTAAAACTATAAGCTTAAAATTTTG
>CAKNYM010052873.1:207503-221748 GCA_932195095.1 Andricus curvator
AAAACCAAATGTTGATTTTTCAGAATTTCCAACAAAAACTCAAAAGCGTTTTAAGAATTTTGAAAGGTTTCAAGAATTCAAAAAATAATCTGGAAGATTTCAAGACAATGTTTTTAATTTTTAAGAATTTTTTTAAAATTGTAGGGAAATTTAGAATCATTTTAAAGGATATTAAGGATTAAAAAAAATTCAAGAGTGATTGAAAGTTTGAAAATATTTCATAAAACTTACAACAAAATCTAGATTTTTGAAGATTTCGAAATGAAATTTTGAAGTTTTTTCAAGCTTTAGAAGGATTTCAAGGTAATAACATTTTTTGTATGTTTCTTGGGAATATTTAAAGGGATTCTTTATTTTGAAAAATTAGTTTTAATCAAATATTCTTTTAAAAATTTCAACGTTACAAAAAATTTCCAAAATTGTCAAGAACGAATCTGGAAGATTTCAAGACAATTTTAAATACCGTAAAATTAAAAAAAAATCTTAGAAATTTTCTACATACGTTTTCGACGTATCTGAAATCTTCAAAACTCATTTTGAATTTTCTCGAGAAAATAGTTATTTGCAATTTTTATTTTATATTGGAAATTATTTTTCTCTTCAATTATAATTTGCCCAAAATTATTTTTTTTCTGGTCTGAAAAATCTTTTTAGGGTAAAAATTCAACAATTTTGTTCAAAATTCGTCTTTTTGATTTAAAAATTCATCTCTTTTGGTAGACATTTTTTGTAGGTAAACTGCAACATTTTAGTTTAATATTAAAATCTTTTTTGTTTGAGGATTCAACAATTTTTTTTTAATTCGTCTTTTTTTATGAATTCAACTCTTTTTGATTTGAAAGAAAAATGTTTTTTATTTTTAAAATCAACTATTAAATTTTTCGTTGAGAATTCAACTTGTTTGGTTGAAAATAAAAAAAGTGAAAAAATAATGTTTTGAGATGTTTTTAAATATTTTCTTAAAAGCAATGTTTTTAGATAAAAAATTAATTAAAATTTTGCCTAGAATTCCAAAAAAAATTTATTTTAAAATCTTAAAATCTTGTTTAAAGTTTGTTGAAATCTTGTCAAATTTTCAAATTATTTTTGAACCTTTCCAAAACTTCGAACACTACGGAATAATTTTTAAAATAAATCAAAGTTTTCAATAAAACTGTTGAATTTCAAACCAAATAAGATTTGCCAGTCGAGAAAGAAAAAATAATTTAGGCAAATTATAATTTGAAGGGAAAAATAATTTTTAATACGGAATAAAAAAATTCCGAATAACTAGATACTCGTTTTTTTTTTGTTTATTTGCTTTGAGGTTATATAAATATAATTTTCCTAGTTTTCTCGAGGAAATTAAAAAAGATTTTTGAAGATTTCAGAAATGTCGAAAAAGTATCTACAAAATTTCTAAGAAATTTATTTTGCAGGATTTTACGAATAATATTGATGAATTTTCGGAAATTTTACAAAGTTTTAAAATTTTTTTAATCTCTTCAAAACTTCTATAATTCTAAAATATCTTTGAAACTGACTCGAATTATTATCAAAATTGTCTTAAAATCTTCCGGATTCGATTTCGACAACTTTGGAAATGTTTTGTAAAATTGTATAATATTTAAAAATATTTCATAAAATTAATCTTTTAAAATAAAAAATTCAACTACTTAGTTCTTTGGTTGAAGATTCATCATTTGAGTTTAAAATTCATCTCTTTGGTTAAAAATGTAACTATTTCTTTTTGAAAAATCGTCTCTTTTAGAAAATATTTTATAATTTTTGGTTAAAAATACAACTGGTTTTAAATTAATCTTTTTGGTTAGGGATTCAACTATTTTGTTAATTATTTATCTATTTTGGATTAATTCAACTGTTTTTGATTTAAAATAAAGATCTTTTTGGATTATAGGTTAACTTTTTTCTTGAAATATCTGAAATTTTCAAAAATCTTTTTGAATTTTCTCAAGAATATGACTTGAAGTGGCTGTTTTCAATTTGTTCTTTTGAATTTTTTGGAATTGTGTAAATCGCAATTTCCAAATGAGGAATTTTATTTCTAAAAATGTATTTCTGAATGACAAAATTTGAATTGTAAATGATTCTTTAATAATAAAGGGAAAAATTCTCTTCTTAATTTTAATGTTCATCATTTTAGTTGAAAATTCACCTCTTTCGTTGAAAAGTAACTTTTTTTGTTGAAAATGCATATTGTCGTGTTAGAAAATTAAACCGCTTTTTAGAAAATTCGTCTTTTTTGGAAAATATTTCATTCTTATTGGTTAAAAATGTAACTGGTTGAAAATTAATCTTTCTTGATTGAGGATTTAACAATTTTGTTAAAAAATTGTCCTTTTTGGATGAAAACAGTTTTTTATTTAAAATAAAAATATTTTTTAGTTGAGAATTAGCATTTCGGTTGAAACGTTGATTTGACCTATCTGAAGTTTTCAAAAATCTTTTCAAATTTTCTCAAGAATCGTAGAAAAATTATATTTGTATAACATAAATAATAAATCAAGTTAAAAATAAGTAGTCATTCCAAATTGTATTTCATCATAAAAATCATTTTTCCCTCAAATCGGAAAACTACACATGATTGATGAAGCCAGTATAATAAGTTTTAGGGATGAAAATAAATAATTGGATATAATTTTTCTAATTTAATTCTTATATCTAAACTTTTTTTTCATAGTTCTGTTGAGAAATTCCAGAGACTTTTTAGTTAAGGAAATTAGTATCCTTGAGAGGCAACCCCAGTTGAATTTTTCCCCAAGTGTCAAGATTGGAAATCTAATAATAATGAATCCAATATCCCCTAATATCTCCCCTTTACCTTCACGTCAAAAGTGATTTAGAGTCGTTTTAAAAATTCTTGAGATCTTCGATAATTCATGTCTAGTCGAGTGCCTCACAGTCATTTTTGAAATCGATCAATCACTTCCCCTGAACATCTCTTGTAATCGTATTAATCCACGAGTCTGCATCGACATGATGTGGTGTCATCGATGTAATTGGAAATCGCATGAACTGAAAGCTTTAATGCGATGATCGCCCCAAATCTAGTATCTTCAAATTCGAACATAAATTTGATTGAAACAGCTTTTGGGAAAGATTATTGGATTTTGAAATTAATTAAAACGAGACTCAATCAATTATTCAAATTTATGGCATTCTGATCATTTTATTAGATAATTACTACGCGATCTATATCCCGCGGGTGAGATTGCATAACAATTATTAATATATAAATATAAAACAAGAATACGAAAGGCATGGTTTTATTTTTCATGAAAATTTTTCAATTTAGACAGAAAGTCACCGAAAAAATATTCAGTTCTTAATGCTTTTTCAGTTGTGGAGAATTTTCATTTAATTTTATTGTACAGTGAAACAGTTCAATTTGAAGTATGTTTCAGTATCAAATTAAAATTTTTGAACGTTTTATTCCTTTGAATTTGTCCAATTCTGTGCTTCAATCAGTTATTTAATTTATACCAATCGGACCATTTTAATTGATAATTACTACGTGCTCTACATCGGACGGGTAACATTGCACTACCAATTAATAATATATAAATAGAAAACAAGATTACGATAATTGAAATTTCAAATTGTACAGTTTAATAACTTTCAAAAAATAATTTGAAAGGCATGGTTTTATTTTGTATAAAAATTGTTTAATTTTTGATTGTGGATCATTTTAATTTTATTTTATTATACAGTGAAGCAGTTCAATTTCAAATATGTATCCAGTATCAAATTAGTAATTTGGAACGTTTCATTTCTTTGAATTTTTCAAATTATGTGCCTTAATCAATTATTTAATTTATACCAATCAGACCATTTTATTTGATAATTACTACGCACTCAACATCGCGCGAGTAACATTGCATTACCTATCAATAACACTACCCGACGTGACTCGCGTGGATTGAGTATGCATGTTCATTTCGCGTAGTTTTTGGGTCGCTGAAACCGAATCTGGCCATAAAAATGCGATCCTAGCGCAGGTTTTTGAGTTATCCTAACCTAAAATTGTCGGGTTAGCTCTATCAGATGAAACTCACGGTCGTTTAAAGGTCAAATCTAGGAAAACCCGAAAAAACATTCCATTGTCATGGCATTTTTATGGCCAGATTCGGTATCAGCGACCCAAAAACTACGCGAAATGACTATGCATACTCAATCCACGCGAGTCACGTCGGGTAGTGTGATATATAAACATAAAACAAGATTACGTTAATTTTA
The DNA here is from genome assembly GCA_932195095.1 of Andricus curvator. Taxonomy (NCBI): domain Eukaryota; kingdom Metazoa; phylum Arthropoda; class Insecta; order Hymenoptera; family Cynipidae; genus Andricus; species Andricus curvator. The sequence continues at coordinate 211,740 of CAKNYM010052873.1, forward strand.
ATTTTAAATTGTAAAGTTTATTCACTTTTAAAAATAATTTGAAAGGCATGGCTTTATTTTTCATGGAAATTTTTTTATTTTTGGCAGAAAGCTACCTCAAAAACATTCAGTTCTTAAAGCTTTTTCAGTTTTTTCAATTGTGGAGAATTTTAATTTAAAGTTATCATAAAGTAAAATAGTTTAAATTTAAAGTATGGCTCAGTATCAAATTTGTAATTTTGAACGTTTCATTCCTTTGAATTATTTAATTTCTGTTCCTTAATCAATTATTTAATTTATACCAATCAGACAATTTTATTTAATAATTACTACGCGCTCTACATTGCGTGAGTAACATTGCATTACCTATCAATAACACTACCCGACGTGACTCGCGTGGATTGAGTATGCATGGTCATTTCGCGTAGTTTTTGGGTCGCTGAAACCGAATTTGGCCATAAAAATGCGATCCTAGCGCAGGTTTTTGAGATATCCTAACCTAAAATTGCGAAAACACTATTTTTTGACATATTTGAGGTTATGTAGCAACGCCACTTTTTTTTCTCAAAAAACTATACAAAGCATTTTAAAGTACAAGTCTTGCTCTTTCAAATGTCGTTGAGTTTGCTCAAACATCTTTTTTTTCTTCGAGATATTCAATTTTGAAAATTTTAGGTTACATAGTTTTTGTGGTCGCTGAATCCAAATCCGGAGTCTATTTGACTCTATCAGGTCAAAGTCAAGGTCGTTTAGAGGTCAAATCAAGAAAAAACTCGAAAAGCTCAGATAAAAATCCTAATTTAATGTTTTCGCGATCGCTGAATCCAAATCGGAGGTTGGGTTAGCTTTATCAGATGAAGCTCACGGTCGTTTGAAGGTCAAATATAGGAAAACCCGAAAAAACATTCCATTGTCATGGCATTTTCATGGCCAGATTCGGTTTCAGCGACCCAAAAACTACGCGAAATGACTATGCATACTCAATCCACGCCAGTTACGTCGGGTAGTGTAATATATAAACATAAAACAAGATTACGTTAATTTAAATTATAAATTGTGCAGTATAATCACGTAAAAGAATAATTTAAAAGGCTTGGATTTATTTTTCATACAATTTTTTTAATTTTTTGACAGAAAGTTACCTCAAAATATTCAGTTCTCAATGGTTTTTAGGCATTTTTTTAATTGTGGGCAATTTTAATTTAAAGTTATTATACAGTGAAATAGTTTGATTTCAAATATGGATCAATATCAAATTAGTAATTTTGAATGTTTCATTCTTTTAAATTCTTTAAGTTCTATGTCTTTTTTCATTTTTTTGAATTGCTTGAAATGCTTTTAAAGTCCTGCAAATTATTTTTATTTCTTTTAAATTCCTTGAAATCTTCTGAATTCCTCTGAATTCATTGATATCTTTGAATTCGTCTAAATTCTGTAAATCATCTGAACTAATGTAATTCGTGTAAATCTCCTAAATTCCTTGCAATATTTTGAAATCCTTGAACTTCCCTGAATTCTGAGAATTCCATTAATCATCTGAATTCCTAAAATTTGCGTAATTTCCTCAATTCCAAAGACTTCAAAATAATTATGAGAATTCAGGAGAATTCAGAAGAATTGAAGAAATTCAGGGAGTTCGGAGAATTCAAAATATTTAAGGAATTTCATGAATTCAGGGGATTCAGAGAATTCAAGGAATTTCTGGAATTCAGAATATTCAAGGATTTTAGAGAATTCAAGGAATTCTGAGAATTCATGGAATTCGGAGATTTTCAGAAATTTAGAGAATTCAAGGAATTTAGAATATTCAAGTAATTTCAGGAATTCAGAATATTCCAGAAACTTAAGGTAATTTAAGGACTTTAGAGAATTCCCGGAATTTATAATAATCAAAAAATTCAGGAAATTCAAAATATTCCAGAAATTCAGGAAATTCAGATAAATAAAAAAATTCAGAATATTCAGGGATTTCAGGAAATTTAGGGAAACCAAGGATTTCAAAGAATTTAGGAAGTTTACATAATTCTCGGAATTCAGAAGCTTTGAGGAATTTAAGGAATTCAGAATACGCAATGAACTCAAGGAAATTAGAATATTCAAGGAATGACAGGAATTCAGAATATTCAAGGAATTTCAGGAATTCTGAATATTCCAGAAATTAAGAGAATTCAAAATATTCAAGGAACTCAGTGAATTCAGAATATTAAAGAAAGTCAAAGTTTTTAGGGAATTCAGAGAATTTCAGAGCATTTAGGGAATATAAAGAGTTTAGAGAATTCTTAGAATTCACAATATTCTAGAAATTCTGGGAATTCCAAATATTCAAGAAATTAAAGGAATTTAGCATATTTAAGGAATTCAGGGAATTCAGAACATTCCAGAAATTCAAGGATATCAGGGAACTCACAGAATTTAAGAGCTTTTAGGGAATTTTAGAAGTTTAGAGAATTTTCGGAATTCGAAATATTCCAGAAATTTTGGGAATTTAAAATATTCTAAGAATTCAGGAAATTCAGATTCTTCAAGGAATTTCAGGAATTTAGAATATTCAAGAAATTTAGGGAATTCATAATATTCAAGGTATTCAGCATATTCAAGGAATTCAGGAAATTCGTAAAATTCCAGAAATTCGAGGATTTTAGGGTATTTAGAGAATTTCATAGCATGCAGAGAATTTAAGGAATTTAGAGAATTCAGGGAATTCCAAATATTCAGGGAATCATAAATATTTAAGAAATTCAGAATATTCAAGGAATTCACGGATTTAGGAGAATTCTGAGAATTTCAGGGATTTCAGAGCATATAAGGAATTCTGAGATTTAGAGGGGCTCTAAAAATTTCAGGAATTCATAGCATTCAAAGTATTTGGGAAATTTATAATATTCGAAGATTTCAGGAAATTCAGAGAATTCAAGTAACTCACAGATTTTCAGAAATTTAGAGAATTTCAGAATTCAGAATATTCCAGAAACTTAAGGAAATTTAAGGAATTTAGAGAATTCCCGGAATTTATAATAATCAAGAAATTCAGGGAATTCAAAATATTCCAGGAATTTACGAAATTCAGAATATTTAAAGAATTCAGGGTATTCAGAATATTCCAGGAATTCAGGGAATTCAAAATATTCCAGGAATTCAGGAAATTCAGATAAATAAAAAATTCAGATTATTCAGGGATTTCAGGAAATTTAGAGAAACCAAGAATTTCAGAGAATTTAAGGAGTTTACATAATTCTCGGAAATCGTAATATTATGACATTCAGGGAATTCAGAAGCTTTGAGAAATTTAAGGAATTCAGAATACGCAAGGAACTCAAAGAATTCAGAATATTCAAGGAGTGTCAGGAATTCAGAATATTCAAGGAATTTCAGGAATTCTGAATATTCCAGAAATTAAGGGAATTTAAAATATTCAAAGAACTCAGTGAATTCAGAATATTCAGGAAATTAAGAGAGTTCATGAAATTGAGAGAATTCAGGGAATTTCAGGAATTCATGATATTCCAGGATTTCATAGAATTCTGAATGTTTAAGAAATTCAAGGATTTCAGGAATTTCAGAGCCTTTAGGTAATTCCAGGAATTTAGAGAATTCAAAGAATTGCAAGAATTCAGAACATTAAAAGATTTCAGGAATTTCAAATAATCCAAGATTTCAAGGATTTCAGAGAATTTAAGGAATTCTGAGATTTAGAGAGGCTCCACTCCTGCTTGCAATTAAAAAATTGTACTTATAATTGATTTTAACAATTTAATTATTTTTACTGACCCTAATATCAGAAGTCAAAAAGTTTAAAGGCTTTTTCTTTATTACAAGTATTTTATGTCATAAAAAAATGAAAAAATTATTAACTGAAAAAGAAAATTAAAAAAACATAGTAAATAGAACCTGAAATATATTTATTACAAACATTATTTTAAATAATAAAATAAACCAACTTAAAAAACGGAAATAAAAAAAAATAATCTCTGCACGCTACGAACACATGTAGATTATTATTAATTCATTTTTCGATTTGAAAGCCTTCGAAATTGAAGAATTTGAGATTAAAATAAAAATATTTTTTTGATTTTCAAGAAACAATAATTTGTTCAATATTTTCCTATCTGGTTTGAAAATTTCTACATAGGATTCACGAAAGTTTTAATAACTCCGAGATTAGTTACTTCCGCCTTTGCTCGTCACAATCATGTTTTTGAAAGTTTGATCGATATTCGCTTAGCCAGCCATTCTCACGCGATGAACATATGCATTTGACACACGAAAAAGATTTCAGAAATTTACTACGGAGTTTCTATTAAAATAATTTTTTCAAAGTTCATGTCTTTTTAATAATTTTTTTATAATAATATTCACAGAAACCCTAAAAGGGTCGCTGATAAATCTTTCTAGCAATCAGCCCAAGCGAAGAGATTCACAAAGTCATCGAGTGTCATAGATCACGCGGAAATACGCAAACTTACTGATAATTCCACAGTAAGGTCCATACTCTTTACTCTAATCACATCCAGTAAGTAAAGCTCTCCACGCGGGCTCATTAGTATTCAAGGTCCTTCCTTTCAGGTGTCTCTCACTCCGCTGACACTCTTTATCAAACATTTCTTATAAACTATTTTTTTATACCTTCCTGTCCTGGCATACAATTTTAGCTTCCTTCAAGTCCATATATCTTCTCATGCTCTTGTGTTTCTATGGCTTTTTATATCTTATCGCCTTAGAGAATTATTCACTCATTGCCACCATTCTTTTTTTGGACTGCCTCTCTAAATATACTTGTTTCGTCAATCATTCTGTCAAACAGTGTTTCCTCAACACCGCATTCTTTGAGAATCCTCTCATTACTGACTTTGTCCATTAGCGTTTTACCGCATGAATTGCGCAGGAATTGCATGCCAACCGCGTTAATATTAATCTTATCCTTTTCTTGGTAGGTTCAGGTTTCGCTACTACAGTGGGTGCAAGTACAGAATTATATATTGCAATTATAGCTTTATACATTGCGCAGGAATTGTATGCCAACCGCGTTAACTTATCTCATCTAACACATTTCTTTCACTCTTGTCAAACAGTGTTTTCTCAACATTACATTTTTTGAGAATCCTCTTATTACTGACTTTTTCCATTAGCGTTTTACCACATACGTTGCGCAGGAATTTCATGCCAACCGCGTCAACTTTAGTCTTATCCTTTACTTGGTAGGCCCAGGTTTCGCTACTGTACAGCACAGTGAGTGCAAGTACAGAATTGTATATTGCCATTTTAGCTTCATACATTGCGCAGGAATTGCATGCCAACCGCGTTAACTTATCTTATCTAACACATTTCTTTCACTCTTCTTAAACAGTGTTCTCTCAACACCACATTCTTTGAGAATCCTCTCATTACTGACTTTGCCCATTAGCGTTTTACCGCATACATTGCGCAGGAATTGCATGCCAACCGTATTAACTTATCTTATCTAACACATTTCTTTCACTCTTGTCAAACAGTGTTTCCTCAACACCGCATTCTTTGAGAATCCTCTCATTACTGACTTTGTCCATTAGCGTTTTACCGCATACATTGCGCAGGAATTGCATGCCAACCGCGTCAATTTCAATCTTATCCTTTTCTTGGTAGGCCCAGGTTTCGCTACTGTACAGCACAGTGAGTGAAAGTACAGAATTCTATATTGCAATTTTAGCTTTATACATTGCGCTGGAATTGTATGCCAACCGCGTTAACTTATCTTATCTAACACATTTCTTTCATTCTTGTCAAACAGTGTTTCCTCAACACCACATTCTTTGAGAATCCTCTCATTACTGACTTTGTCCATTAGCGTTTTACCGCATAAATTGCGCAGGAATTGCATGCCAACCGCGTCAATTTCAATCTTCTCCTTTTCTTGGTAGGTCCAGGTTTCACTGCTGTACAGCACAGTGGGTGCAAGTACAGAATTCTATATTGCAATTTTAGCTTTATACATTGCGCAGGAATTGCATGCCAACTGCGATAACTTATTTTATCTAACACATTTCTTTCACTCTTGTCAAACAGTGTTCTCTCAACACCACATTCTTTGAGAATCCTCTCAATACTGACTTTGTCCATTAGCGTTTTACCGCATACATTGCGCAGGAATTGCATGCCAACCATGTTAGCTTTACTCTTATCCTTTTCTTGGTACATAGGTCCAGGTCTCGCTACCTTACATCACCTTATTACCTTATTACCCTCGTTTACACACCTGGTTACTTCTCCATTTATCTTCCAATCAGTAGTAAATAAACTTCCACATTACACATAATTATCAACTTGTTCTATCCTCTCTTGGTCTAAAGTATTTTGCATTATTTGTTGAAAGTTAAATCCACTTCGTAGACAAATTAATGATAAATGTGTCTGCTGAAGTGACTTGTGCAGAAGTGGAAGAAGGGTCTGAATTAGAGAGAATTCATCCTGAACCCAACTCTTGACCAACTCAAAGCAAGAAGTCCTGACTGTTGCAGCTTCCGAGCGAGACTGTAATCTGCAGGTCATATGCATTAAGAGGTGCTTCACACACACTTGCAAAATATCATAAATCTACTGTGTGGTCCAAATTTCCATCTAATCGAGAAATCAAAAGTACCCTGAATAAAACCAAAGATTTTTTATTTTAAGATAAAAATGGCAATTTAAAAAACTTTCAATTTTGAAATTTTTCAAAAGAATTTAGCTTTTGAAGGCATTAGAATCAAAAGCTACAAATTTTATCTGCTTTATATTTGCGAACGTTTTAATTCGAATTTTTTGCGAAGTAAAAATTAGAAAATCTTATAAATTCAACGAGAGATAGTTCGAAATGGAAATCTTTCAAACTTAAATTCAAGCAAATTGAGATTTTACCATTTGAATGGTTATCGATTTTATTTTTATAAAAAATCTTTAGTATCTGTCCTGATTCACAATTTTTTCAATCGCAAATTCTTTATAAACAAATATCTTCCAGATCTAAAGAAAACTCTAGACTATTATTTCTTCACTTTGTCTTGAAACATATTTTCTAACTTCTTCGATAGATTGGCTAAAACATCATACCCGCCATCTCAAAAATCGAAATTAAATTTTTTTTTAATATTTCAAGAAATTTTAAAGATTTTAACAAATTTCAAGAGAGTTAAAAGGATTTTTACTGATTTCCTGAATTTGAATTGATTTTATAGGGTTTCAAAGCTGTTTGAGTATTTCAATATATTCCAAGGAATTTCAGAGAATTTCAGAGAATTTCAAAGAATTTCAAAGAATTTCAAAGATTTCAAGGGATTTTAAGAGATTTAAAGAAGTGTCATCTGATTTTGTATCCTCACAAGGTTTTCAAATTTTTTGAAGAAATTCAAAAAGATACTACAAATCTCAAGATAATTTGCGAGATTTAAAAGTATTTAACGGGATTTGTATGGATTTTACCAGACGTAAGCAAATTTTATACGATTTCATTATAAAGATTTTAAAAATTGCATTCGATTTCGAATTTCGTGTCAAATTCGAATGTTTTAGAAAACAGTTGACTGTTAAACCAAAAAGATGAATTTTCTACGAAAAAGGTGAATCTTGAACTAAAAAAATACATTTTTAACCAAAAATGGAATCGTAAGATTTTCAGTTAAAAAAAATAATCTTCAATAAACAAAAACCGAGTTTTTAACAAAATACATGAATTTTCTAACCAAATAGTTACATTTTCTACGAAATTGTTGAATTTTCAAGCCAAAAAGGTGAATTTTTATCCCTAAAATATTAATTTGTATCCCTAAAATATTAATTTTATCAAAAAAGTTAATTGAGGACCGAATATTTGAATTTTAAACTAAAATTATGAATCTTCAATAAAAAAAATTTGTTACACATTAGTTGAACTTTGAACCAAGTAGTTGATTTTCGAAAACCAAAGAAAAATGTATTCTCAAGGAAACATGTAATAGTTGATATTAAAAAAAAGTTTTCAATTATAAATCATAAACAGTTGAATTGAACAAAAAAAGACGAATTTTTAGCAAAATAGTTGAATCCTGAAACAAAACAGTTTATTTTCCCACCAAATAAGACAAAATTTTAACAAAATATATGAATTTTCAACCAGAAAAGATCAATTTTTAATTTATAATGTTAATTTTCAACCAACAATAAAACATTTACATTTTCAGTGAAGAAATTTAATTTCCAACTGAAAATAATGAATCTTCAAAAAAAATGAATTTTCAAAAACAGAATTCAACCTTCAACCAAGAAGTTGAATTTTCAGCCAAAATGTTGATTTTATTAACCAAGAAGATTAATTTTTTACAAAAAAAGATGAATTATCAAGAAAATACATGATTTTTTAACCAAGTACTTGAATTTTAAACTAAAAAAGATAAATTAAAAAAAAATGGACTGGGTCAATTTTCAGTAAAACAAAATTTTTCACCTGAAAATAATGCATCTTCATAAAAAAATGAATTTAAAGAAAAAGAATTCAAGCTTCAACCAAGAAGTTGAATTTTCAGCCAAAATGTTGACTTTTTTAACCAAGAAGATTAATTTTCTACAAAAAAAGATGAATTATCAAGAAAATACATGATTTTTTAACCAAGTACTTGAATTTAAACTAAAAAAGATAAATTAAGAAAAAAAATGGACTGGGTAAATTTTCAGTCAAAAAGAAATAATTTTCAACTGAAAATAATGAATCATAAAAAAAAATGAATTAAAAAAAAAAAAGAATTCAACCTTCAACCAAAAGGTTGAATTTTTAGCCAAAATGTTGATTTTTATTAACCAAGATAATTAATTTTCTGCAAAAAAAGATGAATTCTTAAGAAAATACATTATTTTTAACCCAGTACTTTGAATTTTAAACTAAAAAAGATAAATTAAGAAAAAATGGACTGGGTAAATTTTCAGTTAAAAAATTAATTTTCAACTAAAAATGAATCGAATTTTCAAGAAAAGAGTTTAAGCGTCAATCAAAGAATTAAATTTTCAACCAAAATGTTGATTTTTCAACCAAGAAGAATAATTATCAACAAAAAAGATGAATTATCAACAAAGTATAAGAATCTTTAACCAAGTACTTGAATTTTAAACTTAAAGAGATCAACTTTCAACAAAAAATGGAATAGTTAAATTTTCATTCAAAAAAATTAATTTTCAACCAAAAATGAATCGAATTTTTAACAAAATAGTTAAATTTTTAACCAGAGATGAATCTTCAACCAAAAAATCCATTTTTGACCAAGTAGTTCAACTTTCAAATAAGTTGTTCCAAACTAATAATTTTTTAATTGAAATATGTTATCTAATTTTGCCATATAAGATAATTTAAATAATTTAGAATGGAAATCTGTAATTGCTGAATGATCATGGAAGAGAAGAGCTCATCAGGAAAAACCATTTTCCAGAGGTGAACTTTCTTGAGTAAAGAAAAAAACATTCTATCTCTCGTTACATGAAGGAGCCTTTAATTACCCATCACCGGTAATTGCTCAGCGAACACTTCACTATCCAGACCATCCAGAAGTGGATAGAACCACATGCGCTCTCTACCCAGATCAAGATCGTTCCCCAGTAACTACGCCTCGACGATTATTATGAAAACACAGTTAGATCACATCTTTGCTCTTTTTTGAAAGATATCGTTTTTAATTGACTCAAGTATCATGATTGCAAAGAAGATTTTTTAATTGGCATGACAATTTTTTAGAACATTAAGTTCTAAAAAATGCACTGCGAACTGGATTTGAACCAGCAACCAACACATTACATACGAGGTGCTCTACCAATTGAGATATCGCAGTTCACCAGTGAAAATTTCAGAACTTGTATTTCCTTAATTTCGATCGAAATTATTATTTTAGAGATGTTATTATTTTAAGGCTGGTGAACTGCGATAGCTCAATTGGTAGAGCACCTCACATGTAATGAGTTGGTTGCTGGTTCAAATCCAGTTCGCAGTGCATTTTTTAGAACTTAATTTCTGGCGTTTTAATTTAATTTCGCATAATAAAAATTAATTTTGATATAGTAG
>CAKNYM010052873.1:221758-243740 GCA_932195095.1 Andricus curvator
CGTTTTAATTTAATTTCGCATAATAAAAATTAATTTTGATATAGTAGATTATCTACTTATCAACGATTCTATAACAGAGACCTCTGTTGAATCTAACATCAAAAATACTGGTAGTAGGCCTCCAAAAAGATTTCTATCATATTATCAAAAAAACAAACGAAAATTAACATTTTAAGCCAACCAACGCACGATATGAAAAATCTCAAAGAAAGAAAAACGTTGTATTTTGAACACCCTGCAAGATTATCACAACACATTTTCGAATTTTCTTGAAAAATCGAAAATTCAAATCTTGACCGCACAAAAAATAATAAAAGATCCAAAATTTGATTTTGCGGCCAAACTATACAAGATAGGAGAAAATATGAATCGACGAAAATTGTGCATTTAGAAAATATCTACAAATTTGTTACAAATCACTTTTTGATAGGATGCGTAGTTTTTGTTTTATTCGTAAAAAAACTGAATGAAAAATAGAAAAATTGAATTTTCGGACAAAGGACACAAGATACGAAAAAAATAAATAGACAAAAGTTGTTAACTCTAAAAAAAGCTACAATTTTGTTATTATTCATGTTTTGATCGGATCCGCACTTTTTATCTTAATCGTAAAAAATAACATTCACAATAAAAAAAATTAATTTTTGGAAAAACGACGCCAGGTACAAAAAAAAGATGAATTGACAAGAATTGTGCATTCAAAAAGGATCTAAAAATTTGATTAGAAATCACTTTTTAATAGGATCCGCAGTTTTTGTTATAATCATAAAAAATAACATTGAAAATAAAAGAATTAAATTTTTTGACAAGCGACACAAGCTATGAAAAAAATTAATGAAAAAAAGTTTCTTGTCCAAAAAAGAGCTACAAATTTGTTGAGAATAATTTTTTGATAGGACCCTTAGTATTTGTTCTAATCGTAAAAAATAGCATTAAAAAATGGGAAAAACCTCACATGAGACGAAAGAAAATAGACAAAAGTTGTTCAACCAAAACAGATCTACATATTTGTTATAAACTTTTTTTATAAGAATACATTCAAAATGAAAAAATTAACTTTTTGGAAACACGATACACGCTACAATAACATTTTATCTAACAAAATTTTCCGCTTAAATTACATTTTAAAATTTTCTTCGAACCACTTTACGCTAGGAGGCGTATTTTTCGTCCAAATCGTAAAAAATAACATTGAAAATAAACAAATTAAATTTATGGAAAAACGATACAAGTTGCAATAGAATGTATAATAAAAAAATCATTTTTTTTTGTATAGGATGCGCACTTTTTTCAATTATAAAATGAGAGGCAGATTTTTTTGTTGATGATTCATCATTTTAGTTGCAAAATCCTTTTTTTTTGTTCAAAATTTAGCTGTTTTGTTCACATTTTTTTTGTAATTATTTTTTGTAACTGAAAATTTAACTATTAATAACAATTTTAAAATTCAACTAATTGTATGAAAAATTCTGTATTTTGTCAAAACTTTGTCTTTTGTGATAGAATATTAATCTTCTCGATGAATAATTCACCTTTTTGGTTGAAAATTCAACTATTAGGTTGAAAATTAAAAAAAATATATATATTTGTTTGAAAATTGATGTATTTTGTTAAAAATTATTTTTTTGGTAGAAAATTAGTTCTTTTATTGAAAATTAATTTTTCTTTTGTTGAAAATTAGTTTTTTTATTGAACGTTAATTTTTTCAACTAAAAATGTAACTAAATTTTTTGTCGAATATTTTTTTTATAGAAAATTATTGAAAGTTTATTTTATTTGCTTAAAAACTTATTTCTCCAACTAAAAATTAAACTTTTCTACTTTTTTTTTTAAATTTATCTTTTTTAGTTGAAAATTCATCTATTTTGTAGAAAACTTGTCTTTTATTCGTTGAAAATTCCATTAAAAATTAGAATATTTTTTTTCAGAATTCATGTATTTCGCTAACAATCATTCTTTGTTGGTAGAAAATTGGTTTTTTTATCAAACATTAATTTTTTTAACTAAAAATTTAACTATTCCATTTTTCGTCGAAATTTTTTTATAGACTTTTGGATAGACTCTTTTTGATTGAAAATTCATTTGCTTGTTTGGTAGTTTATTTGGTTCAAAAATGATGTTTATAACTTAAAATTAAACCATTCTATTTTTTGTTGAAAATTTCCCTTTTTTAGTTGAAAATTCATCTATTTTGTTGAAAATTTGTCTTTTTTTAGCAACATAATCGTTTTGGTTGTAAATTTAACTACTTCGTTGAAAATTTGTTTTATTTGGTTATAAACTCAATTCTCTAACTTAAAATTAAACTATTCTATTTTTTGTTGAAAATTTATATTTTTCAGTTAAAAATTATTTAAAAATGATTTTTTGTTAATGTAAAATGTAGCTATTTTATTTTTGCTGGGAAATTGATCTTTTAAGTTAAAAATTCACTTATTCGGTTGAAAATTTGTAGTTTTTAGTCAAAAATTCAATTATTTTGGTAGAAAAGGCATACTTTTTGGATGTAAATTCAACTTTTTTTCAAAAATTCGTCTTTATGACTTAAAAACTCAACATTTTGAATGACATTTTTTTTCTTCATTGCTTTAAATATCTTTCTTGGTTGAAAATTCAACTATTCTGTTGAAAATTCGTATTTGTTGTTTAATTTAACAGTATTGTATTGCAAATTAAAAACTTTTTTGTGGAAATATCAACTATTAGATTTATTGTTGATAATTCATTTTTTTATCAAAGAAATTTTCAACAAAATAGTTATTTTGTTGAAAATTTCCTTTTACTTGGTTGGAAATTATTTATTTTTACTGAAAATGTAATAATAAAATTTTAAATAAATAAATCTTAATCAACTGACACACCTTTTTTTCAGAGAAAGATTTTGATTTTTTAATTTAAGTTTTGGTCCGTATCCGTGGCTGGAATAACATTAATTTTTGTGAAATTAAAAATCAAATTAGAATTAATGTCAATTAAATTAAGTTTCAGCCCCCATCCGTGGCTGAAATGTCTTATAATATTAATTTCCAAATTTACCAAATTAAAAAAAAAACACTTTTTTTGGAAAATATACATTATAATGGAATTTAGGTCAATTAAATTATAAAATGTCATGTCGAAGGCAGGACTGATTCACATTTCCTTATTTCCTTACTGTAGAGTTCGGCGAGTCAGTCCAGGACGAAACTATAAAATTAAATTTTTCTTTTCTTTTTGAAATTAAACAAAAAATTAAATTAAATTTAAATTAAATTCAAAAAAATCTTCTTTACAATTATGAAAACAACTCCAACCTCCCATCGACTAAATTTTACCATGTCAAAGGTTTCGACAACGTAATTGTCGTCGAACTTTCTATAACTGAGATTCGCCGACCCAGGAATTCTTGAGTTTGAATTCGCAAAGGAAAGGAAACTTTTCCTACAACTTCTGAAAATCGCAAACTCGTGGATTTAAAAACTTCAATTTCTCAATTCTAGAAAGGGGTCGTCCATATATTACGTAAAATTTTTCTGGAAAATGTGGTGCCCCCCCCCCCCCCCCCTCCTCCTCCTTGTAACGCTACTGTAACAAAAGATAACGGCCCCCTCCCATTTGTTACATAACTTTCAGTCATATGAATTTTTCACTATAAATAATACATTTTCTATGCATTCAAAAATTATTGACAATTTTTTTTCTGTGTACAGTTTTTGGATAAAAAATAATAATATAAAATCATATTGGAAAAAAATTATCATTTTTTATCAAGTTGGAATTTTTTTAAATATCAACCAGAAATATCCTTTTTACATTCTCATTCTAATGAGAAGGTATTGGTTTTATGTAAAATTTGACATAGTCGGTTTTCATCAAATCTCCACGTTTCGAGACCCCCTGAGCTAGAAAAAACGATTTTTACGAAGGTGTCTGTCTGTCTGTAGTCTGTCTGTCTGTCTGTCTGTCTGTAGCCACGATAACTTTCGAAAAAATGATCAGATTTGATTGAGCTTTGGCACACTTTTTTATGGCCCAAAAATAGAGAACGAGTTCGTTAACCAGTTATTTTGGATGAAAATCCAAAAAGTGAGCACATTTTGAAAATTTTTGAGACCACTTTTTTGGAAGATTTGAAAATTCTATGTACGGTTATTAGTAGTACGCAAAATGATGAACAAAATATTCTTATGACTTTTCGTGATAAAAAGAAAATTAATGGAGTTATAGCATTTTCAAAATTCCAAAAAACAAACGAAAATGAACATTTTAAGCCGAAAAACGCACGATATGAAAAAAAGTCAAGAGGAGAAAAACGTTGATTCCTGAACACCCTATAATATTTTCATAACAACTTTTTGAATTTTTCGAAAAATAAAAAATTCAAATTTTGATCGCACAAAAAATTAATGAAAAATCAAAAAAGCCATTTTGCTGTAAAACTATGCAAGATACCAGAAAATATCATCTCACCAAAATTGTGCACCTAAAAAAGATCTACAAATTTCTTATCATTCACTTTTTGATATGACGCGTAGTTTTTGTTTTATTCGTAAAAAACAGCATTGAAAATAGAAAAATCAAATTTTCAGACGAATATTACCAGCTACGAAAAAATGACCGAAACAAAATTTGTTCATCCAAGGAAGAGGTACAAATTTATTGTGACTCATGTTTCGATAGGATGCGTGGTTTTTGTTTTATTCGTGAAAATAACATTGACAGTAAAAAAAATCAAATTTTTAAAAAAACAATGCAAGGTACGAAAACATATAAATGAACAAAAATTGTGCATTCAAAAAAGACTTACACACCCGTAATCAATTTTTGTGGTAAGAATATATTCAAAATGAAAAATTTAACTTTTTTGATAAACGGCACAAGCTAAAATATTAAGCACAAAGTGCGCGCTCAGTGTATTTACCAAATCGCACGCCGTAAGTGCGCTCAAACTTTTTTGTTTCTATCATACGGTTCAAATGATTTTCAAATCAAATATCGAGCGCGAAGCGCGAGTGTCTGGATGAGAATGTGTTCCTTAAGGTCGATAGAACCTTGAGTAAATAAAGTTCCTTTTCAGTCTAAAATAAAAATAAATTTAACAATCACTTAATATGTAGAGGTTTTGATAATTTTATAATATTTGCAAACAAACTTTTTCTTTTCATCGATGTCGAACACGAAGTTCAAAAATCTAGAGGAGCCTAGCGTAAAGCGCGATGCAAATACGCCCGAGCGCGTAGCGCGAGGTGAACACATAATCGAGCGCGAAGCGCGAGATAAATATATGATCGAGCGCGAAGCGCGAGATCCAACAGTCGCGCGCCCTAGGCGCGCTCAAACTTGCGAGCGAAGCGAGCCGCGCGCGAAGCGCGCCATGAGAATGTGCCCGCGAAGCGGGCAGATTTTTTGGATTTGGTTTATGGAACACTTATTTTCATTTTTAAGAGGGGGAAATTTGTCGAGGGAAAGCATAATTTTCAATTCAAAATAAAAATTTCTACTAACTATTTTTTTTTTTTGTTAAAATTTTTCACAACTTAAATTCGAGTTAAAATGGGGTTTTAGGAAAGTATTATCAGTTTTTTTCAAGGTTATGTGAATATGATATTCCTAATTTTATTTTTCGGAATTCTTCGGTTGTCCCATTTTGATAAATATTTTGAAATATTGTTTACTTTTCTTTCAAATTAAATTTTCAAAAATAAAAAATGTTCCCAGGAATCTCAAGAAAATTGGTTTATTATCTCAAAACCTTTCAGAATCCTTAAAAAGCTTCAAGACTTTTTTTTGAAATCTTAAAAAATTTAAATTTTCTTTTTAATTATCAAAAATCTTTTCAAATTTTTAATTGCTTCTGAAATTCTTTCTAAATATCGAAATTTCTTCAAAATGATCCGCATTTTTGTACATTTTTTGTAATAAGCTGAAAATGTTTAAAAATTGCCTTAAAGTCTTGGAAATTCTTTTTCAACTATTTTGGAAATGTTTTAAAATCTTTCGAAATATTCTCTTGAGATAAATTTGAAAACAAATTATTTTAAAATTTCCTAGAAATATTTGAAAAATTGTGTTCATCCTGTTGTAACCCTTGAAA
Source organism: Andricus curvator (assembly GCA_932195095.1). Classification (NCBI taxonomy): domain Eukaryota; kingdom Metazoa; phylum Arthropoda; class Insecta; order Hymenoptera; family Cynipidae; genus Andricus; species Andricus curvator. The sequence goes on from CAKNYM010052873.1 coordinate 227,832, forward strand.
ATTCTTAAAAAGCTTCTAAGTTTTTTTTTCGAAATGTGCAAAAATCTACGTATAATTAAAAAAATTGAATTAGAATCTTCTAGACTCACTTTTGAAAATTTTGGAAATCTTTTGAAATGCTTTGAAACCTTTTTGAATGTACCTTTTAAATTAATTTTATAAATTAAAAATACACATTTAAATAAATGCTATTTATTCCCCTCTTTTCCCTTTTTTTAAAGAATTCCTGTTTTGCTCTATTTTCAAGACACTTCCCCTTTTTCTTTTTTTTCTGAAATGAGAAATGAAACAATTTTATTATTTAGTTAGAAATTTAATCATTTTATTGAAAATTTAACTTTTTTGTTGAACATTTATCTTTTTGGATAGAAAATTAATCTTTTTTGGTTAAAAGGTTATCTTTCTTGACTGGAAATTAACTTATTTGTTGAAAATTCCTCTGTCTAATAAAAAAATCGTGTTCGAGAATTCAACCATTTGATTGGAAATCAACTATTTGCTTTGAATTGAACTTTTCTTAAATTGAACTATTTTTTATATATTAAACCTTATTGTTGAAAATTCGTCTCTCTTGCTGGAAAATGCAAGTATTTGGTTCTGAGGACAACTGTTTGGTTGAAAATGATTTTTTTTTAATTCAGCTATTTGGTTGATAAAAAATTTTTTTTTTTTTGAAAATGAACTTTTTATTAAAAATCTATCTTTTCGGGATTAAAAGTCAAATTTTTTTCTAAAAAATTCTACTTTTTAACTTAAAAACTAAACTATTTTGATGAAAATGTTATTTTGTTAGAAAATGATAGTTTCAATAAATTTATATTATTACAATTTATAATATGCATTGATATTGAAACAGACGTATTTTCATTGTGTTGTTTTTATAATTTAAAAAAGTGCGCATCCTATTAAAAATCCAATTTTGTTATTGAACATTTTGTTGCATTTTTTGTCATTTTTTCCATCATTTTTCCATAAATTTAATTTTTTCATTTTCAATGTTATTTTTTATGATTTAAACAGAAAATACGCATCCTAGCTTAAAGTGGTTCTAAGAAAATTTGTAGATAAAATTTAGGTGAAAAAACTTTTTTTAACAAAATATTATTGTTGTGTCGTTATTCCAAAAAGTTATTATTTTTATTTTTAATGTATTTATGTAGCAGAAATTTATAACAAATTTGTAGATATTTTTTGGTTGAACAACTTTTGTCTATTAATTTTTTTCGTACCTTGTGTCGTTTTCCCAAAAATTTAATTTTTCTATTTTCAATGTTATTTTTATGATTGAAACAAAAACTGCACGTCCTATCGAAAAACGATTTCTGTATAACAAATTTTTAGCTCTTTTTTTTTTGAATAACTTTATTTCATTCATTTTTTTCGTAGCTTGTGTCGTTTTTCCAAAAATTTAATTTATTTTTATTTTTAATGTTATTTTTATGATTGAAACAACAACTACGCGTTTAATCAACAAATTATTAATAACAAATTTGTAGCTCTTTTTTGGATTAACAACTTTTGTCTGATCATTTTTCTTTCCGTAGCTTGTGTCGTTTGATCAAAAATTAAATCCTTTTATTTTTAATGTTATTTTTATGATTGAAACAAAAACTATGTGTCCTATCGGAAAATAAACTATAACGAATTTTTATGTCTTTTTTAATTGAAGAGCTTTCGTCTGATCATTTTTTTCGTAGCTAGTGTCGTTTGTTCAAAAATTAAATTTTTTTATGTTCAATGTTATATTTTACGATTGCAATAAAAACTACGCATCCGATCGAAAAATGATTGATAACAAATTTTTATATCTTTTTTAGTTGAACGACTTTTGTCAATTAATTTTTTTTCGTACCTTGTGTAGTTTGTCCAGAAAATAAATTTTTTTTATTTTTTATATTATTTTTTACGATTGAAACAAAAAATTCTGATCCGATCGAAAAATGATGAATAACAAATTTTTAGCTATTTTTTGGGCGAATAACATTATTTTATTCAGTTTTTTTTGTAGCTTGTCTCGTTTTTCCAAAATAAAATTTTTTTAAAATTTTTAATGTTATTTTGACGATGAAAAAAAACTACTTATTCTGTCAAAAAATTATTAATAAAAAAATGTGTAGCTCTTTTTTGAGTGAATAACTTTTGTCTGATAATTTTTTTCGTAGCTTGTGTCGTTTGTTCAAAAATTAATTTCTTTTTTGTTTAATGTCATTTTTTATGAATACAACAAAAACTACGTGTCCTGTCAAAAAATGATTAGGAACAAATTTGTACATCTTTTTTAGTTGAACAACTTTTGTTGATAAATTTTTTTCGTACCTTGTGTAGTTTTTTCAAAAATTTAATTTTTATATTAATGTTAATGTTAATGTTAATTTTTCCGTTTGAAACACAAACTACGCGTTCTATCGGAAAGTCGTTAATGAACAAATCGAATTTTTCATTTTTGAATATTTTTTTGTGTGGTTAAAGTAGAACCTTTTGTCAAAAAAGCTGGTTAACGAACTCGAACTCTCATTATGCTGAGAATGTAAAAATAAATGACACTATTTTGCTACTATTTTTCAAAAATTCAAATAAGCCCGAGACCTGTAATTAAAATTAAATTCTTCTCTGGACAAGCTCGAGTCTCTTTTCCTTTTTTAATTTTGTCTGAGGCTACGTGCAAACGATATGCCTCAAAATTACCTTGTGCGCTAATTACCAACCCACGATAACGATAAGGTGGTGGTAATCGCCAGCACGCACCTGCAAGTTTTCACAAGTTTAAAAAAAAATCGACCTAACCGCTAAAAACTTTGTATTAAAAGTATGCGGTCTTACTAAAAGCGGAGGCTTTTGTACAAGGTTAAGATATTAAAAGAGGCCTTTGGTAAAAGTTAATTTCAAGCGATCAAAAAATGAAAGAATCTCTGTGCCGAAATTTTAATTTCAGACTTCACACTCTTTCCCCTTTCCCTCTTTTTCCCCTTTTTTAAGGATTCCTCTTTTTCCCTGATTCAAATAAACTGAATTTTTTTTAAAATAATTTTTAAAAATTGAAAAGTCTCCTATTATATTTTTTCTTCAGAATTATGTTGTTGAAAATGCGACTATTTTATTGGTTGAAAATTCAACTATTTTTTCAAGGAATCTGTATTATCATCAGAGAATAACAGAAACTTTTAACGTCTTTTCAGACTAGATGGAAGTATGAATAAACAATTATTTTAATTAATTTTTTTTTCGAGAAAAAATATTCTCCCTTCGCTCCGCTGGGAATCGAACTTCAGAACTTCCGATTGCCGGTCGGGTGCTTTCTTATTAAGCTACTAGAGAGATCGAGAGAAGAAACTTTCTCTAGAAAATACACGCATTATTTTGCCAGGTGTTAAATCAAATTTTTTCAAGGAATCTGTATTATCATCAGAGAATAACCGAACATTTTAATGTCTTTTCAGACTAGATGGAAGTATGAGTTAAAAAATATTTCAATTAATTTTTTTTCTGGAAAAAGGTCTTCTCCTTTCGCTTCGCCGGGAATCGAACCTCAGAACTTCCGATTGCCGGTCGGGTGCTTTCCCATTAAGCTACTAGAGATATCGATGGAAGAAACTTTTTTTTAGAAAATACACGCATTATTTTGCCAGGTGGTAAATCAAATTTTTTCAAGGAATCTATATTATCGTCAGAGAATAACCGAAAATTTTAACGTCTTTTCAGACTAGATGGAAATATGAATTAAAAATTATTAGTTTTGTTTGCTAAAAGTTAATTTTCTTGACTGAAAATTTAACTACTCGTTAAGAATTCATCTTCTTAGGTAACAATTCAACTACTTGGTTGAAAGTTTAACTACTTTTGTTAAAAATGCAACTATTTTTTTCAAAGTTAATTTTTTAAAAGTGTCCTATTATATTTTTCCTTCAGAATTATGTTGTTGAAAATGCGACTATTTTATTGGTTGAAAATTCAATTATTTTTTCAAGGAATCTGTATTATCATCAGATAATAACAGAAGCTTTTAACGTCTTTTCAGACTAGATAGAAATATGAAATAAAAATTATTTTAATTAATTTTTTTTCTAAAAAAAGATCTTCTCCTTTCGCTCCGCTGGGAATCGAACCTCAGAACTTCCGATTGCCGGTCGGGTGCATTCCCATTAAGCTACTAGAGAGATCGAGAGAAGAAACTTTTTATATAAAATACCCGCATTATTTTGCCAGGTGGTAAATCAAATTTTTTCAAGGAATCTATATTATCGTCAGAGAATAACCAATAATTTTAACGTCTTTTCAGACTAGATGGAAGTATGAATTAAAAATTATTTTAATTAATTTTTTTTTCTGAAGAAAGGTCTTCTCCTTTCTCTTCACTGGGAATCAAACCTCAGAACTTCCGATTGCCGGTCGGGTGCTTTCCCATTAAGCTATTAGAGAGATCGAGAGAAGAAACTTTTTTTAGAAAATACACGCATTATTTTGCCAGATGGTAAATCAAATTTTTCAAGGAATCTGTATTATCGTCAGAGAATAACTGAAAATTTTAACGTCTTTTCAGACTAAATGGAAATATGAATTAAAAATGATTCGTTGTTTTCTTTTTAAAGTTAATTACTTTTAAAAAAAGTTAAAGTTTAACTACTTTTGTTAAAAATGCAACTATTTTTTTTAAAGTTAATTTTTTTTAATTAAAAAGTCTACTATTATAATTTTTCTTCAGAATTCATCTCTTTTGGTTAGATTTTCTACTATTTTGTTGAAAGTTTAATTATTTTTTTGAAAATGTGATCATTTTATTCGTTATATGTTTAACTATTTTGCTGAAAATTCTTTTTTTGTTTGTTATAAATTAATTTTCTTAACTGAAAATTAAACTACTTTGTTGACATTTTGTCCTTTAAGTATAAAATGAATCTTTTTGCTTAAAAATTCATCTTTTTGGTTTAAAATTCAACTATTTCGTTAAAATTTCATCTATTTTGTTGAAAATTCGTCTTTTTGGTAGAAAATTAATCTTCTTGATCGAAAATCCAAACCGCTTGGTTGAAATTTAAAGTTCTTTGTTAAAAATTTATTTTATTAGTTCTAGATTCATTCATTTGATTGGAAATTTTTTCAAAATTGATTATTTTTAGTTGAAAATTCAACAATTTGGTTAAAAATAGCTCTTTTTTAGTTGACAATTCAACTACTTCTATAAAAGTTGAACTAGTTTCTTAAAAATGACTTTTTTGGTTAAAGAATGAACTGTTTTGTTGAAAATATGTTGTTTTTTTTGTTAAAAATTTATTTATTTTACTGAAAATTAAACTGTTCCATTTTTGATGAAAAATTGATCTTTTTTAGTTGAAAATTCAACTACTTGGTTGAAAGCCGAACTAATTTACTGAAAATTTATTTTATTTGTTAAATATTTATCTCTTTGATCAACAATTGGACTGTTTTGTTGAAAACTGTTCTTTTTTGACAATTAATTTTTTGAAATAAAAATTTAACTATTTAATATTTGTTTCAAACTTGTTTGATTTTAGTTGAAAATTTAACTAGTTTGTTGAAAATTCAAATACTTTGTTGAAAGTTGAATTACTTCGTTAAAAATTAATTTCATTCGTTAAAGATTTACCTATTTTGTTGAAAATTCATATTTCCGGGTTGAAAGTTCAACTGTAATGTTTTCACAATTGTTGATTTTTTTTTGGTTGAAAATTATATTATTTTGGTAGAAAATCAAACAATTTTTTTGCCATTTGTTTCACTTTTGACTGGAAAACCTTTCTTGGTTTAAAATTAAATCGCTCAGGTTGAAAGTTCAACTGTTGTGTTGAATATTCGTCTATTTGGGTTGAAAATTTATTAATTTGATAGAAAATTTAGCAATTTGGTTCACATTTTTTCTCTTGACTAAGAAATATTTCTTGTTTGAAAATTCAACTCTTGTTGCCAATTCCTATTTTTGGTTTAAAAATCCATCTTCTTTGCTAGAAATTTTATCTTTTTCTGATTAAAAAAACAACTCTTTAATTAAAAACTAACCTTGTTTGTTGAAATTTCATCTTTTTGGTTTCGGATTAAATTATTTGGTTGAAAGTTTATCTTGTTTTTTATTTTTGATTTAAAAATTGAACTATTTTGTTTTCATATTTCTTGATTGAAAATTCGTCTGTTGGTAGAAAATTCATCTTTTATGGCAGAAAAGTCATTTTTCTTGTTAGAAAATAAATTTTTCTTCTTTAGACTTCAAGTATCTTCTAAAAAATTCAACTGTTTTTGGTAAAATTGTAACATTTTTCTTTTGACAATACGAGAGTTTGGTTGAAAATTCATCTTTGTCAGTTGGAAATTCAACTATTTTGATAAAGTTTTCTTTTTTGGACGGAAATTCAACTGCTTTCGAAAAAATTCATGTTTTTGAATTTATTCCCCTATTATTCTCCTATTTTCATGAAAAATCACCCTATTTTCCCTGTTCTAAGATTTTTTTATTTTTATTATCCTATTTTTTCACATTTTTTAAATTTTTATTATTTTTGATTAGTTTGGGAAAAGTCAGGGATTTAGAATTTTTTTTGACAAAGTCAGGCAATTTTTATAAGTTTAAATAACTGTCAAGCAGATTGAATTTTTAATTTTGCAGTTATAATGTATATATATATATATATATATATATATATTTCTTTCTTTTTTTTGCAGTCGCTTTCTCCTGAAGATTATCTTTATTATTTGTTTGAAAATTCAACAATTTTTTTAAAAGTCATCCTTTTTGGTTGAAAATTCAACTGTTTCGTTGAAAATTCGTCTTTTTGGGTTGAAAAATCAACTATTTTCGTAAGAAAAATATACTTTTTGATTAAAATTCATATTTTGGTGTTGAAAAGTCAACTGAAATCTTTTTTGGATAAAAATTCATCTATTTGAAAAAAAAAATCATTTGAATAATTGATCTATTTTAGTGGAAATTGCAGCTTTTTGGATGAAAATTCGACTGCTCAGTTGAAAATTTAACCATTTTTTTTACAAATTTATTCTTTTCGGACGAAAATTCAATTGTATTGTCAAAAATTCGTCCTTTTAAATTAAAAAGTCATCTTTTATGGCAGTAAAATCTTTCTTGGTAGAAAATAAACGTTTTTGTTGAAAATTTAATTGTCTTCGAAAAAATTCGTCTTTTGGGTTTGAGAATTTAATTACTTAGATAAAAGTTGCATTGGGTTCCCAATGCAACTTATTGGGTGAAAATGATTTCTGTTCTTGTTGAAAATTCTTTATTTTGTGTTCCAAATTCATCTCTTTTGGTAGAGAATCTTTTTTGTTAAAAAATTTAACTATTCGGTTGAAAATTAAATATATTTTGATTTGAAATCTTGAGAATTTAAAGTCTTTCATAATGATATTAATATGATATTCACATTAATTTAAAAAAAAAATGTATTCCCCTATTATTCCCATATTTTAATGAAAAATCACCCCATCACCCCTATTCTTAGATTTTTAAAATATTTATATTATTTTTTTATTTACATTTTTCATATCTATTATATTTTCATTGTTTAGGGAGAAGTCAAGGATTTAGAATTTTTGTTTTGCAAAAGTCAGGGAATTTGTATAACTTTAAATAACTGTCAATTAGAATAAATTTTTAATTTTTCAATTTTAATTTGATTGTAACCGTGATACAATATTCTTGTTAGTAATTTATTGGCCTTGTATTTATATGTATATATTTATTTTTTTGCAGTTACTTTGTCCTAAATGTTATCTTTGTTGTTATAAATTTTATTATTTGTTTGAAAATTCAACAATTTTAAAAAAATTCATCCTTTTTGGTTGTAAATTCAACTGTTTTGTTGAAAATTTGTCTTTGTGGGTTGAAAATTCAACTATTTTTGTAGAAAATTTACTTTTTGATTAAAATTTATATTTTGGTGTTGAAAAGTCAACTGAAATCTTTTTTCGATGAAAATTCAACTATTTAAAAAAAAAATTTTTTAATAAAAAATTCGTCTATTTTAGTAGAAATTGCATCTTTCTTGGATAAAAATACAACTGTTTGGATGAAAATTCAACCCTTTTTTTAAAAAGTCATCCTTTTTGGTTGAAAATTCAACTGCTTTGTTCAAAATTCAAATATTTGACAGAAAATTTACTTTTTGTTTGAAATTTATATTTTGGTAGTGAAAAGTCAACTAAAATCTTTTTTGGATGAAAATTCAACTATTTTTTTCTAAATTTTTGTTTTAATTAAAAAATTCATTTATTTTAGTAGAAATTGCATCTTTCTTGGATAAAAATGCAACTGTTAGGATGAAAATTCAACAATTTTGTTAAAAAGTCATCCTTTTTGGTTGAAAATTCAACTGCTTTGTTCAAAATTCAAATATTTCGTAGAAAATTTACTTTTTGTTTGAAATTTATATTTTGGTGTTGAAAAGTCAACTGAAATCTTTTTTGCATGAAAATTTAATTATTTTGTTGAAAATTTGTCTTTTTGATATAAAAATTCATCTGTTTCAGTAGAAATTTTATTTTTCTTGGATAAAAATGCAACCATTTTTTTGAAAATTTGTCTTTTTAATTTAAAAATTCATCTGTTTTAGTAGAAATTTTATTTTTCTTGAATAAAAATGCAACTTTTTGGTTGAAAATTCAACAATTTTGTGAAAAAGTCGTCTTTTTGGTTGAAAATTCATCTTTTTGGGTTGAAAATTCAACTATATTCGTAGAAAATTTACTTCTTGTTTAAAACTCATATTTTGATGTTGAAAAGTCATACAAAAATATTTTTTGGATGAAAATTTAAATATTTTATACGAAAATTTGGTTTTTTTATTCAAAAATGCATCTGTCTTAGTAGAAAGTTCATTTTTTTTTTTATAAAAATGCAACTGTTTGGTTGCAAATTAATCTTCTCTGCTTGAGGATTCAACTATTCTGTTGGAAAATTTTAGTTGAACCATTTTGTTAAAAAATCATTATTTTGTTAAAGATTGATATGTTTAGTTTAAAATTCATCTCTTTGGTTGAAAATTTAACTATTTTGTTGAAAACTGATCTTTTTTATTTAAAAATTCAACTGTGTGGGTAAAAATTTGAACTACCTTGGTTTCTTTTTAATGATTTTTGGCTTGAAGGTTTAATAATTTAGGTGAAATTTTTTTTTCTTTCATGACTGAAAAATCTTTACTGGTTGAAAATTTGTCTTTTTGGTTTAAAAATTCATTTTTTTCTGTGATGAAATTTCATTTTTTTGGTTGAAATATCAACTATTACACTTTTTTGTTGAGAATTCATCTTTTTAGTTTTAAAATGTCATTACTTTTGTTTAGAATTTAAGTATTCTATTTTCAAAAAGTCATATTTTATGCTAGAAAAGTCATTTTTGGTTTTAAATGAATTTGAAAATTTTAAATTTGTATCTGAAATATTGTTTTATTCCATTTATAAAAGATCCAATGTTAAAAATATTACAAGATTAAAATACTGATATTTGAATGTTAATGGTCAGGAAAAATGAAAAATTGGTCAAGGAAAAATCAGGAAATCTTCCAAATTTAAGTTTTCACCCTAAATTACGTACAGTATGAGGGGGTGGTTTGAAATTAATTAAGGACTGAAAAAAATAAAAAAATAAAAAAATAAATAAAATTAATAATGAAATTAAAAATTTAAATTGAGTTAGAACATAGAGAGCTTTATTCTGAGAGGTTGTAAATTTGATTCTGAAATTTGTGATAACTTAATTTCAAGGCGGAAAGTGACTTCTAGGTGCGTTAATTAGAACTCCTAATTGCTTGTATAACACGCTGGCGGTGCTTGTTTTCATTCAAGTGAAAAAGATCGCTGTACTTTAAATTCACGAAACTTGTAGATTGGAGAGGGCTGGAAGACCTCATGAATAAATGTACTCGTACAAGTGCGGTACGACCCAGGTTCCCAAGCCACCCTCGAAAATACACCAGTTCACATCTCTGCTCTTTCTTACCAGAACATCCACCTGCCTCTTCTAAAGCTTCCACTTGCGACTTAAAATACGAATAAATGTGTAAAGCACGTGCTAAAAGTAATTTTTAAATTACGTACTTCACAGCCCAAAATATTCTTCTAAGACGAGAAATGGGGTGACTTTTTGCGAAAATATGGAAATAAAATTTTCTACCGAATAGCTAAATTTTCAACGCTGACGAAATTAATTTCAGACCAAAGAGTTGCATTTACAATCGGATACACTGGAAATCCCATTTGAATGGCCGCATTAACCGCTTATTTTGGATTTGGACGCATGACGCAACCTGGTGCAACTGATACGCTGAGAGTGCCGCCTTCATGCCGCTTGTCACGCTTGACTGAGCAGCGCCTTCCTTCTGGTCCCGCGGTCCCCGCAGCACGAAATACTGAGGACAGAAATTCTAGGAAGGACTTAAATGGGATTTACTCAAATGGGATTCCCAGTGACCTTCATGCCGTTTGTCACGCTTGACTGAGCAGCGGCTTTCTTCTGGTCCCGCGGTCCCCGCAGCACCAAATACTGAGGACAGAAATTCTAGGAAGGACTTAAATGGGATTTACTTAAATCGGATTCCCAGTGTAGTTGAACTTTCGAGCAAAAGAGAAGAATTTTCGACAAAATAGACACATTTTTAATCAAAAATGGAATAATTACATTTTTTAGTTGAAAAAATTAATTTCAAACCGAATATATGAATTTTTAATTAAAATAATGAATCTTCAAGAACAACAAAATGAATTTTTAACAAAGAAGTTCAACATTCAACCAATTAGTTGAATATTCAACCGAAATAGATAAATTCTGAACGAAAAATGTAATAGTTGATCTTCAAACGAAAACATATTTTAATTTTAAATAGAAAATAGTTGAATTCAACCAAAAAGGACGAATTTTTCACAAAATAGTTGAATCTTTAACCAAAATACATTATTTTTTAATCAAAAATTTGCATTTTCAACAAAAAAGATCAAATTTCTACCAAAAGGAACGAATGATCAAACCAAAGAGACGAATTTTCAACAAAAAATAAGAATTTTTAACAAAATAGGAAAATCGAAAACCAAAATCAACCAAAAACGGAATAGTACCATTTTTCCTTTAAAAAGAATTAATTTTTAACCAAAACAGATTAGTTTGTAAACAAAAAGTTTCATTTTCAATCCAAAAAGATTAAATTTCTACCAGAAGAGATACATTTTTAAACCAAAAAGACGAATTTGCAACAAGAGTTAAATTTTCAACCAAGAAATATTTTTCAGTCAAGAGAGAATAAAAAATTCAACAAAATTGTTTAATTTTTTACCAAAATAATAGAATTTTTAATCCTGAAAGACAACAGTTGAACTTTAAATATGGAAATATGAATCTTCTACCAGAAAAGACGAATTTTCAAAAAAATAGTTACACGTCAAACCAATAAAATTATATTTTTAAAATGTATTTCAGCTTTCAATGAAGTAGTTGAATTTTCATATTAAAAAAATCGAATTTGCTACAAAATATGTTAATTTTCAGCCGAATAGGTGAATTTTTATCTAAAAATTCGCTCAATTAAATTCAATTGAATTAATTTTTATTATTTTTTCAATTAATGATTAGTTTCAAATCAGATCAGATTAGTTTAAAACAAAAATGGAATATATAAATTTTGAGTTTGAAAAATGAATTTGCAACATAAAAAAATGAATTTTCGAACAAATATTTTAATTTTCAACCAAAAAGATAAATCGTCAACTAATATAATGCAATTTTGACAAAGTAGTTAAACTTTTCTGCATGTAGTTGAATTTTTAACCAAAAAGGTAAATTTTTTTTACCAAAAACGACAAATTTAAAAAAAAAAACAAATTAATTTTTAACCAAATAGTTGAATTTCAAACCAAAAGGTGAATTTTTAACCAAAAAGATTGATTTTCTACTAAAGAAAGACAAATTTTTAACAGTGTGGATTAATTTTCAACCAGAAAAGATGAATTCTCAAAAAAAGTATTAGTTGATAATTTAAACAAGAAAAAATTTCATTTTAAATCAAAAATAGTTGAATTGAACCAAAAAGGTCGAATTTCCAACAAAATATTTGAATTTTCAATAATTTTTGTAACTAAAAAGTTGCATTTTCAACCAAAAAGATTAGATTTCTACAATACAGTTGAATTTTTTAACCAGATAGTTAAATTTTCTACAAAAAAGATCAATTTTCAATACAGAAGACTATTTTTCTACCAAAAAACATGAATTCTCAACAATATATATAAATTTTTAACCAAACTGTCAAATTTTCAACCAAGAATATTATTTTTTCTGTCAGAAAAGACGAATTTTCAACAATTTACATAATTTTTTTAACTAAATAGTTTGAAAAATAAATGTGATCTTAGTCCAAATTTTATTTGATTAACTTTTAGTTTCTATTTTCTTTGTTTCTAAATTATTTTAAATAAATAGTTGAATTTCTAAACTAAAAAAGATCAATTCTTAACCGAAAATGCAGTAGACATATTTTCATTTAAGATAATCAATTTTCAATAAAAAACTAATTGTTTACAAAAAAGTTTAATTTTGTACCAAATAGTTGAATTTTCTATAAAATTGTAGAATTTTTAAGTCACAAAGACGAATTTTCTATCAAACAGTTGAATATTAAACCCGAGAATATGAATTTTCAACAAGAAAGATTAATTTTCAACCAATCAGTTGAATTTTGAACAAAATAGTTGAATTTTCTTTATTGAAAATTAATTCATTTTCAACAAAAAAAAGGAGTTGAATTATCAAAACAGAAAGATTAATTAACTTTCGATAAACAATGTAATAGTTGATATTTCTATAAAAAAATATTTTAATTAAAAAGAAATAACACTTGGATTAACCCACAAAAACGAATTTTCAATAAGATACTTCAATCCTCAACTAAAACAGAACAATTTTCAACCAAACAGTTACATTTTTAACCAAAATGTTGATTTACTACTAAATTGTTGAATTTTCGAGTCAAAAATACGAACTTTCTACAAAAGAGTTGACATTTCAACAAAAAAGTTAATTTTCAACCGAAAAAAATTAATTTTCAACCAAGCAGTTGCATTTTAAATCAAAAAGTTGAAATTTCTACAGAAAGCGATAAATTTGTAAACAAAAAAGATAAATTCTCAACAAAATATTTCAATTTTCACAAAAAAAAATTTCTTAGTCGAGAAAGAAAGAAAATGCCAATTGTTAAATTTTCAAGCCGGAAAGACGAATTTTCAACAAAACAGTTGAACGTTTAACCAAGAAGTATGACTTTTTAAAAAAATGGTTGAATTCAAAACAAACTTAATTTTGGACCAAATAATAACATTTCTAACCAAAAAAGATAAATTCTTAACCAAAAAATTTAGTAGTAGACTTTTCAACCGTAACTTCCTACAGGGAATACTTTTATGAATCTCTGTGGCTCTGGAAATTAATGTTTTCCTTTCTGAAAGTGTTTTTTAAGATTTACCTAGTGCCTACTCTTACTTTTCAGAGATTTATAACTTTCTAGGACTTGCGTGGTGTAAAAGGAAGGGGAAGAAGGGGAAAAGAACCATTAATAAATTGTTATAGGGGTGTTGGTTTAAGGGGACAGGGTAAAGTAAAGATGTGTTATTAGTGAAGTTGTTGAGGAGACATAGTATCTTTTCTTTTATTTAATGTTATATTAACATTACTATTATTATAGATCAGCCAGAAGAGGGTATGAGAGGTAGCACGCTTTAGGTGTGGAGGGAAAGAAGAATGAGGGAAAGTTAGGTGAAAATGCCTCTAGAGGAGTAGTCGAGAAGAGGAGGTGATGGTAAGATTAAAGAAGATAATCGTGTAAGACTGTCAGTGGGACTAAAGGAGGTGGAGGGGTTAAGGAGGCGATTAAATGGAGTAGGAGGGAGAATGTCAATGTGGGAATAGTTGGAGAGGGGGTGAAGGTTATAGGTGACGGGCTAAAGGACCAAGGGAAAGGATATACAAGAGAAAGGATAAGCGGAAGAGTGTGGATGGGAAAGAGGAGAGTATGGTAGATGTGTTGGGAGAGGGTAATGAAGTTAGAGAAGAGGGTAATGAAGTTAGAGAAGAGGGTAATGAAGTTAGAGAAGAGGGGAATGAAGTTAGAGAAGAGAGGAATGAATTTAGGGAAGAGGGGAAGGGCGAAGGGTATATATGAGAGATTGGTCTAGGCTTTTAGATTAGAGGACGGGGTTGTAGATAAAGTGATATTGGGGATATGTGGCTCGTGTTGTAGTGTTGGATGGGGTGGAGGTGAGTGATTTTGTCAAGGTTTAGAGAAGGCTCAAAAAATATTTTGTCCCTCATCTCAAGCTATATTACCTCATCTTATCCTTTTTTCACCAAATAAAAGTTTTTAAGGACGCAAAAACACAAATGAAATTTTTTTTAGAAGACTGCGCAAAAGTAAAGGCTGTCAGCAACTTTTCATTTCCACTGATGGATCAAAGAGCAAATCTCTCCTTCCTATAAGTTATGCGTAGAAATTCCGAATTTTCGAGGTGCAGCTGTACTTTGGCTGTTGTGCCAAGTTGAATCTGTTTCTTGTAGAGAGAGCACTGACAATTCGAGCTTGACTCTGATTGGACACCGTCGTGAACGAATTTTCCAAGTAGGGTTGATTTATCATGTCGCCAAGTTTCTGAAATATATCCTGCACCCTGAAGTCAAAGACAATACTAGATGCGAATAAGTACTACTAAATTGTCCAAAATTTCAACGAGTCTAAATCTCATTCGTCCAAATTAAAGAATCACTTCCCCTAGCCTCTTATAATTATTAACCCTGTCATCCCTCATAACCGATAAGGTACTCGTAAGATAAGAAATAAAAGGTGAGAAAAAATTAGGGATGGGACGAGATTAAAGATAAGATGAAATATGAGATAACACAAAATAAGATAAAAAAGAATATAAACTTATGATTGAAACAACAAAATTACTGGTTTCTTTAGTAATTTTTGGCAGAATGAGATTGAGACTGACTGAACTTTAGGTCAGTAGACTATTCCTATATAGAGTATACTATTCCTGCTAGATACTAAACCTCAAGCTCGAATTGGGTTTCCAAGATGTTCTCAAATTCATAGACGAAAACCGAGGAAATGAAGGGGAAGCGTATAATCAGTGAGGTGATTGCTGCAAATTAGGAACCATGTAATTTTTAGTTAATTTCCTCCCCGGGGAACTATAATTCTTCACCTAGGAAAGCCGGAAAATAAGGGAAGCACAACATTAACTGTCAGAAAAATTAAAAAATTTATTTAGAATACTTTAAATTTATTTATTCTTTAATTTTTTTTCTTCTGAAAATTATATAAAAAAAAATAATAAATTAATTTTTTTTAAATTTTTTCCTGAATGAATAATAATACAGACTCCTTGAAAAATTTGATTTGTTACATCTAGCATAATAATACGTATAGTTTCTGAAATAAATTTTCTTCTCTCGATCTCTCTAGTAGCTTAATGGGAAAAGCACCTGACAGGAAATCAGAAGTTCTGTGGTTCGAATCCCAGCGAGGCGAAAGGAGAAGATCTTTTTTTAGAAAAAAAAATAATAATTGAAATAATTTTTAATTCATAGCTCCATCTAGTCTGAAAAGACATTAAAAATTTATGTTTCTAATGATAATACAGATTCCTTGAAAAATTTGATTTGATACATCTAGCATAATAATGCGTATATTTTCTGAAATAATGTTTCTTCTCTCGATCTCTCTAGTAGCTTAATGGGAAAAGCACCTGGCCGGAAATCAGAAGTTCTGTGGTTCGAATCCCAGCGGAGCGAAAGAAGATCTTTTTTTTCAGAAAAAAAAAATATTAAAAATAATTTTTAATTCATAGCTTCATCTAGTCTGAAAAGACGTTAAAAATTTCTGTTTCTAATGATAATACAGATTCCTT
>CAKNYM010052873.1:283375-323981 GCA_932195095.1 Andricus curvator
TTTTCTACCCAAAGAGTTGCATTAACAAACAAATAGATTAACTTTTCAGTAAAAGCGACGAGTTTTCCAAAATACAGTTAAAGATTTAACCAAATAGACAAAAAGACGAATGATTTCGAAGACAGTTGAATTAAAAAAAAAGGTACTTTTCGACCAAGAAAGATAAATTTTCAACCAAGAAGGATGCTTATTCTACCATAAAATATGAGTTTTTAACCTAAAAGGACACATTTCTAACAACATACTTGAATTTTCATCAAAAAATTATAACATTAAAAAATAATTAGATGTTTAAAAAAATAGTTGAATTTCTAACCAAATAGTTGAATTTTCAGCATACAAAGATACATTTTGAATCAAATAGTCGAATTTTCGCACAAAAAAGATTACAATTCAATCAAATATTTAAATTTTCAAGACAGACAATTTTTTTAGAAGACCGTTGAATTTTTATTTAAAAAAGAATCATTTTCAACCAAGAAAGATGAATTTTCAACAAAAAACTAATGTTTTCAAGCTAAAAAGTCGAATGTTTTAAAAAACAGCGGTCTTTCAAATCTAAAAAAAAATGAATTTTTAACAAAAAAGATGATTTTGAATCAAGAAAGATGAATTTTCAACAAGATAGTTAAAATCTTGATCAAAAAGTTAAACTTTCAACAAACAAGAATAAATTTCTACCCAAAAAGACGATTTTTTAACAAAATATATGAATTTTCTACGAAAGAATTACATTTTCAACCAAAAAGTTGAATTTTCAACAAACAAGATTAATTTTCCACCCAAAAAGACGAGTTTTGAACGAAATAAATTAATTTTCTAACAAACAGTTGAATTTTCAAATTATACAATATACAGGATAAAGTTCCAACTAAAAACGGAATAGTTGAATTTTCAGATAAAACCTCTGATAAAAAAAAATTTGAACGAAAAAAAGCAAATAGTTGGAATTCCAACTCTAATTATGGATCCTCAATGAAAAAATTAATGTTTTCACAAAATTCTTCAAATTTAAGTCGAATGATCGATTTTTCAAGCAAAAAAGATGAATTCTCAACTAAACATAGTAACAGTTGATATTTCTACCAAACAAATGCATTTTTAACCAAAAAGGATCAATTTTCAACCAAGAAGATTAAATTCCTACCAAGAAAGACGAATTTTCAACGAAACAGTTAAATTTTTTTACTCAAAAAGATAAATTTTTAACCAAAATTGAAAAGTTTATTTGTCAGTTTAAAAAATTTATTTTTAACCAAACGTGAAACGAATTTTCATCAAAGTAGTTCAATTTTCAACCAAAGAGATGATTATTCTACTAAAAAAATGAATTTTTAACGAAGTAGTTGCATTTTTGATAAAAAATATGACTTTTTGAAATTTAGTTACATTTTCAACAAAATAATTAAATTTTCAACCAAATAATATAATTTTTAACCAAACCAGATGAATTCCGAACTAAAAATATAATAGTAGCCTTTTCAATAAAAAAAAAAGAATTACCACGTTACAACCTTATAAAAAAAAAAAAAAAAAAAAAAAAGCAAACTGGAAACGTAGTTTATGGAAAGTACCGCCAGACCACTTTTTCTTTTAGGACTACACCACTGATTTCAAGTTAATAACTATAGAAAATGCAATTCTTTAACCCGAATTGTTAGGTCCGCCATTTTGGAAATTTTGATAATTATCAATTTGGTTGATCTGTCTTGGTTGGAGATTAACTTTCTTGTGAAAAATTTAACTCTCTTCTAAAAAATTAGTTTATTTGGCATGATAATACAACTATTTTTTTTTTGCACGTTTTTTTTTTGAAAATTCGTCTCTTCTGACTGAAAGTCCAATTATGTGGTTGTAAATGCAACTGTTTTGGGTTGACGTTTAATATCTTTTATTTGGAAATTCGACCATTTGGTTACAAATTCATCTTTGTATGTTAAAAATTCAATTATTTTGTTCAAAAGTCACCTTTTTTGGTCGAAAATTCAACTTTTTTTTTTCAAAATTCGTCTTTTTGGATTGAAAATTCATCTTTTTTAGTAGAAAAGTCATATTTTTTTATTGAAAATGCGTTTTTTTGCCTGAAAATGAACTTTTTTGTTGAAAATTCAACTATTTTGTTGATAATTCATCTCTTTGGATAGATATTGCAACTATTTGGTTATAAATGAAACTATTTAATTGAATTTTCTTTTGAAACTCAACCATTTTGTTGAAAATTCATCTTTCTTCGTTGTTTGGTTGAAAATTATATACATTTTTTTAATTCAACTATTTTTTGTAATTAATCTTTTGGGTTTAAAAGTTAACTGTTTTCTAAACCATTCCATTTTTCAATTGGAAATCTGAACTCTTTTCTTAAAAATTCGTCTTCGGGTTAAGAATTCCTTTTTTTCGTTGAAGATTCAACTATATTATTATCTATATTAATTTGATTCAAAACAATTAATTCCTCTATTATTCCTCTATTTTTGTGGAAAATCATCCTATTTCCACTATTTCGAGAACATTAGGGGCTGTCAAGTTTGAATTATTAAAAAATGAATTGTTGTTGAGTAATATCAAATTCAAAGTGTTCAAAATGAATTTTTCTAAGTTCAAAAGAAATGTAAATTATAAACTTCTCTCATTTGAAAATAATCCAAGTTGACATGTTTAAGAGTTCAGAAAGAAATATTTTAAGCCCAGATTAGGAATCCTTCAAACAGAGTAACTATTGTCAAAAAATTGTTTTAATTTCAAACGATACTGTTTTTTTTGCACTATCATCAAAAATTTGATGCGGCTTTTTTATAAGCCTTTTAGACGATCCATACCCTGAAAGTAAGGAACACCCTAGTGAGTAAGTTTCCCCATTTATAAAAGAAAAGTAAGCTCCTCCTTCATAATAAATTCAATAGAAAACTAAAATTAAAAACTGTTTTTGTTAATTGCCTGCCTCTTGACACGATTCATCATTTCGAGTCTCTAAATAATTTTTACATCCCTGACAATTAATCTCCGGGGAAAAACTCTAAAAGATGAAACAAGGGAAGTCATAGAAAGATAATGGAACAAAGCCTGTGGCATGTTTCTCCTCCGCCCTGTTGTGTGTTTGCGAAGTGGTAATTACGGAAAGACAAAACTCCATATTAAAAAGAAATAAAGGGGCAAAAGGGAAAAAAGGAGAAAATAAGGAAGAAGATCACCTCGGGGCGATTGCACAGGCAGGCAGCGTCCTGAAAGAATAAAATTAACGAGCGCGAAGCATTGTCCGAGGATCGACGACCTTGTAACGAGGCTTTTATGCCTTCTTCATACTCCCTCAACAACCATAATCGTAAAGCAAAAGGCAAAAAAGCAGGGAAGTTCAAGGGATCTCAGTGACCACAATATCGGAAGTCGAGCTGTTTTTTATATCGGAAGTCGAGCCCTGTTACCAACAGTGCCCCTTAACTTTCATTGTATGGGGCTATGGGCCAAGAACCACTGAGTATCTTTTTTCATGGCGAAATACTCTTACAGCGATTACAACTTGGTAAAGATGGCAGCAAAGTTAAAAACGGTAAAACTATTATGATCCAAGTTTTTACAATGAAGATTCTCCTTTATACTGTCGTCGTGATAGAGAAACTATACAACTGCATTTGTAGCGAACTGAGGTACCTCCCCTTCCCATGTTTCTCCTCCCCAACTCCCACTAAGTTCTCTCGCTTTCCCTCTTATCCTCTATTTCTCCACCCTTAACTTCATCCTTCGCTTAACTTCCGTTCCCGAACTTCTTCCTCCTATACTTCCCTTCTCTTCACTTCCTCAGCTAACACTCTCCTTCCCCAGCCCTCACATCCTCATCCCTACTCACCCGCATTACCCTTTTAGCCCTCCCTTTACTTTCCTTTACTACCCTCACTCACTACCAATCATTTCCCTTACTTTCTCTCACTTTCACTCACATCCCATAGTTCTCCTCCCTCCTTTCCCTCACTTCCCTTCACCTCACTTCACACTTCGCTTTCCCTTCGTTCCATGACTTCTTCCTTCTATACATTTCCCTCTCTTCACATCCAGAGCTAACACTTCCCTTCCTCAGCTTTTACTTTTCCTCGCCAACTCTCCCGAGTTCTCCTACTAGCCCTTTCCTTAGTTCAACTCACGACCCTTCCACACTTCCAATCATTTCCCCTTATTTCTCTCACTTCCACTAGTTCCCTTTCTTTTATTTCCGCTTACTTCTCCTACTCTTTCTCCCCTACTTTTTCTCCCTTTACTTCACTGCTCGCTTCCCCTCCATTACACAACTTCTTCCTATATTTCCTCCTCTCATTATTTCCACAGCTATAACTCCTCTTCCTTAGCCTTCTCTTCCTCACATATACTCACCCGCATTGTCCTTCTAGCCCTCCCTTCAGTACTCCTTACTTTCCTCCTTCTACAGACTTCACTTTCTCTCCTCTACTCACTTGCATTATCCTACTCGTCCTCCCCTCACTACCCTCCCTTACATCCAATTATTTCCCCTACTTTCCTGCACTTCCACGCACTTCTTCACGTTCTCCTCCCCTCACTTCCCCTCACATTCCCTCCCCTAATTTCCCCTGACCCCTCATTTTTCACTGCTGCTATTATTTCCCCTTCCCTTGCCTCATTTCTCCTCTCTTCCTCAACTTCTTCCTCCTATACTTCATCCTCTCCTCACTTCCATAGCTATCACTCTCCGTCCCTAGCCTTCACTTTCTCACCCATACGCACCCGCATATTCCTACTAGCCCTCCCCTTACTTCCTCTCCCCTTCCACAGCCTTAATTTCCCCTCCTTTACTCACTCGCATTACCCCACTCGTCCTCCCCTCACCTTCCCTCACTACCTTTCCTCACGTCCAGTCATTTCCCCTACGTTGCCGCTCTTCCACTCACTTCTTTAGGTTCTCCTCCCCTCACATCCCCTCACTTTCCCTCTCCTAATTTCCCCTCACTATCTCTCCCCTAATGTCTCCTCACCCCGTAATTTTTCTTCGCTGATATTACTTCCCCTCCCCACCCGTCATTTGGCCTCATTTTCCCTATTTCCTTAATTTCCCCCTATATCATTTATACAAAATTAATCAATTTTGTCAATAAAATCTTTGTATACGTACAAAATAAAAGAGTATACATTAGGGTGATCCAAAAATGCATTGCAAAATTTTTTTCACCCTAGAGGGCAAGTCCCCCCCCCCCCCTAAAAAAAGTTTCCATTTCCGGAGAAAAAAAATCCCTAATTTTTTTTTGTTCGAAATTCGAAAATTAAGACGTGCCAAACTTTTTAGGGATTGAAGAGGAGTACCTATGAAATGAAAGCATACTTATAACTTTTATTTTTACCCACTCTTACCCCCCCCCCCATACACACAGCGCCCTAAATATGGCTCAAAAATAAAAAAACTACATTTTTACGTATTATTGTTACTTTTTAGCGATTTCCGTCGTCTTTTTCATACAAATAATTACTAATGGACAATTTGAATATTTTCCATGACTTTTTAAACAATTTTTAATTGTTTAAACAAATGTTACTTTTTTAAACAATTATTTATTCCCAAAAAATGTAAAAAATAATCGTATTTTCTGATTGAAATGTAATAGTTTGTCATTTTTTGGAGTAGTCATTTTTTTTCAAACATTATGTAATTATTTAAACAATTACTTATTGTTTATTCTCAAAATTTCTAAAAATTGGCCCAGAGATGTCCACTTTTTTCTCAATTTGTTATCCTATGCTACTTTTTGTTGAATAATTGTATAATTTTGATACATTTCTTTTAATTTTTGATAAATTTCTGATTTTTTAAACAATTTTGATTTGCTTAAGCAGTTTTTTTCGATAACTTTAAAAAAATTAAATTAAATAAAATACATATAATTATTTTTCTGACTGTATAGTGTACAGAAAGAATATATCAAAAAAAATTTAATTGTTCAAACAATTATAATTTGTTTAAACAATTATTTTTCCAAAAATATTTTTTCAATCGTATTTTCTGAATTAAACATAATATTGAATGATTGCGAGGAGTAATAAATTCTGCTACAAACTTTATGTTATTGTTTATACAATTAATTATTGTTGTTTTTTTCAAATTTCCTTCAAATTGAGTATGGATGGTTTACATCTTCTTTGGCGCATTATTAAATAAATCATGAAAGTCATTATAAAATTTAAATGATAAAAGTGTATTTATTATTGCTTTCTTCATATTTTTACAATCTTTATCATAATTATATTATAAAAAAGCACATTCACTAATGAAAATTATGATTCAAGTTTCAACAGATTGCTTCTTTACATTTTCATACTCGTTGTTAATATTAAAACGTGTCGCTGATTTTCATTTTAGCTTCATACGATTATTTATAAGACTGTTTTCAAGTTATTTCTGTAATTCACACATGCAGCGTTGAACTTGTTTTAAATTTGCCGCTCGAAGACCTTTTAAAAGTGGAGGTGATTGTGACGCTTTTAACAGAATTTACTACTCCTCGAAATCATTCAATATCATGTTTAATTCAGAAAATACGATTTAAAACATATTTTTGGAAAAATAATTGTTTAAACAAATTATATTTGTTTAAACAATTAAAAAATGGTTAATATATTCTTTCTATACACTATACAGTCAGAAAAATAATATGTATTTTATTTTTTTTAAGTTATCGAAAAAAAACTGCTTAAGCAAATCAAAATTGTTTAAACAAATATAAATTTATCAAACATTAAAAGATATGTATCAAAATTATATAATTATTCAACAAAAAGTAGCATAGGATACCAATTTGAGAAAAAGTGGACATTTCTGGGTCAATTTTTAGAAATTTTGAGAATAAACAATAAGTAATTGTTTAAATAATTAGATAATGTTTAACAAAAAATTACTTCTCCAAACAATGACAAACTATTACATTTCAATCAGAAAATACGATTATTTTTTACATTTGTTGGGAATAAATAATTGTTTAAATAAGTTACATTTGTTTAAACAATTAAAAATTGTTTAAAAAGTCATGGAAAATATTCCAATTGTCCATCATTAATTATTCGTATAATGTTAATTAAATGGGATTTTGAAGTGCCCGGTGGCACGTGTTAATATTCGAATTTCTAAACAAAAAAATTAGTATACATACTTGGGACAAATTATTGATTGCTTATTTAAATTATTTTATTTCGCTCAAACGTATTCATAACACATGTAACGATACATTCTAACATTTTTAAATTTTGTAATGGTTTTCAATTTTATTTTTTAGTTTACAAATTCAAATTGTAAAAAAATTGATTTTTAAAAAAGGCGCACGGGAGCCTTTTTAAATTTCAAATGTTTAAAATATTACTTCATATTGTTTACAACTTTGTCAGAATTATATTTTTGACTTGTATGAAATTTAAAAATACAAAATTACAATTGAAACATTTACTTTTTGCATTTTTATGTTGAATTTTAATTTTTGCTTAAAAACAATTTTACCATCGTTTTTACTAGTTTCAAACAATCAGTGGATACAAAAAATACAAATTTATCGGAAACTAATTGTTTCAAATGGAATTTGCGTCGTATTCAGTGAAAAAACACATTTCCTGTTGACTCTGTTTTTGCCAAGAAAACTATTATTTTACTATGGCAGGTAAGTTCCAACGCACTATGAGCTATAATGAACTTGAATCAATGCATATAGCAAAAAAATTGATTTAAAATATGCAAAAAATATGAATTATAGACGTTCAGAAATGAAATACGAATTCGAACCTAACCTTTAGGTTAGAGTTGTTCAGATAATAAATATCAGCCCCATGCCACTTCCCTGTGGACGCTTTCCACGTCAGAAATATCAATCTTGGCAGCCATGTCATCGATTTTAATGAAACTCGGTATTGTTGTAGTACTTTATGGGTAATGTTTTTTGGCCAAAGGATTTTTAAAAATTTTGAAAATTCTGGGAGTGACGCCATTTTGAAATTTGAGGTCGACTTTTTTTTAAATTGTAATATTTCCGACACTTTTTTTCGGATGTTGATTAAACTTATAGGCATTTTGTAAAAGAAGATTTTGTTTTATATAAAATATGGAAGAAAAGCAAATTTCAAAATTTTCACCAAAAAAAACTCAAAAAAATTTTTTGATTCGATTTTTGACGGATTTCGCTATTTTTGATTTTTGATTTTTTTTCAAAATAATATTCCTTGTTCTTTTATCTTTCATTTCAAAAAAAAAAACTTGATGGACACTCATCTGGTTCGCGAGTTATTAATATTTAAATAGCGGCATTCCAGTCGAATGCTTGTGCCGCGCAGCAGCTAGGCGGGCAGTGCAGGCATTCTCATTACACTATGCACCGTTGCAACGCTGCAGTCTCGGGCATTCCTGTTTACTACACTATTTTTCCTTCCCGCTTAGAATATTTTTGTTTAGAAGCAGATTTTTGTATCTCAAATATTTTTGTGTCCAAAAAGAATAGTAGAATTGTACATCAGTGTCTGCTAGTAACAATCATTTATTTATCAACTGCAGCGTTGCAACGGTGCATTGTGTAATGAGAATGCCTGCACTGCCCGCCTAGCTGCTGCGCGGCACCAGCATTCGACTGGAATGCCGCTCTTTAAATATTAATAACTCGCGAACCAGATGAGTGTCCATCAAGTTTTTTTTTTAATGAAAGATAAAAGAACAAGGAATATTATTTTGAAAAAAAATCAAAAATAGCGAAATCCGTCAAAAATCGAATCAAAAAATTTTTTTGAGCATCTTGTTTTACAAATTGCCTATAAGTTTCATCAAAATCCGAAAAAAGTGTCGGAAATATTACAATTTAAAAAAAAATCGACCTTAAATTTCAAAATGGCGTCACTCCCAGAATTTTCAAAATTTTTAAAAATCCTGTGGCCAAAAAACATTACCCATTAAGTACTACAACAACACTGAGTTTCATTAAAATCAATGAGATGGCTGCCAAGATTGATATTTCTGACGTGGAAAGCGTCTGATGGAAAAATTGTCATGAGAATTGACGGCCCAGCTAACACAGTTACTAGTCCGAATAGTCACATAATTGTAACAAGATTAAAAAAACCAGTCACTGGTGACTTCCATGCTGGTCACCCAGTGACAATATATTTCCCACTCAAAGTAGTAACAAATTACAAGCGAAGCAGGTAACATTATCCCGCCATTGTAATCACATGCTTGTAACAAAGTGATGTTTGGAAACGCAACGTGCAATGACAGCTTAACCTCAAAATATACATCATTTCGGAATTATAATTATGAATATTTTTGCAAAAATGTTGGAAAGGAACATAATTAAACGATAAATAAGTTCCAGAAAAGGGAGATAATATGTGAACAAAGCTTTTATAAAAAAACAGATATTTATCAGCTGAACCCTTACGAAAAAGAAATTACATTATAGAGGTTAGACCCAAAATGTATATGTATAAATGAAGATCGCTGCCGGCTGTTACCGCCATGTTACTAGTCTGACAGGGAACGGTTGCAAACAAGCCTCCCTAGTAAACTACGGCGATTATGCCGTTACCTGCTAGGAGACTGAGATACAAGTAACAATTCCTCTGATAACATGTGATCATTCAGGAACCTTTCAGGATGGTAACAGGTTAGCTGGGGGTCGCCGTGTGGCGGCGCCAGCTATACAGTTGGCCTAGAATTCAAATAATGCAAGGAGAAACTGTTAAAAAAATGTTTGTTAAATAAAAATAATTTTCTTTAAGATTTTTTTAATCTTTTAAGTTAAAAACAATTTGCGAATATCGTAACATTCACTGCTTTTAGAGGTAAATCGCAATGCATTCCTACTAACTGCAACAAATTATTATTCATGCGCAATTAAATTAGACATATAATTATTTGTGTATTTTTTAAATATCCGAAAAGAAAATAGTCTAAATTTTATAATTTTTTTTATTATATTATATAATATTTACTTTATTTATTTATTAATTTAAATTCGTTTCGGAATTTCAAATATTTTAATAGACAAATTATGTGTTTTAATTAACTTATTAAAAAGGGGGTGGGTAAAATTAATAAAATAATACCTAAGTTATAGAATGAAACATTTTTTTATACATATATAAGTTTTTAGTGAAAGTTAAGTATTGAACATACATATGCTTTCACCGCAACAACAAATTATTAACAATTTTTTAATAAAAAATAACCAATTTTATATATAACTATATATAAATTTTGATGTTAATTCAGTTTCAGAATTAGATTTTAAAATATCTAAAAGGATTTTAAACATTTCACAAAGATTTCACGGATTTCAAAGATTTAAAAAAGGCGTGCACGCCAGATTCAAAAAATTTCACAACAATTTCACAAAGATTTTTAAACATTCAAAAGATTTGAAGGATTTCAAAGATTTTAAAAAGGGTATAGCACACTAGATTTCAAAGATTTTAGGGATTTCAAGGATTTAAAAACGGCGTGTACTAGATTAAAAAGATTTCACAAAAATTTCGAACATTTTATAAGGATTTCAAGGAGATTTCAAAACATTTAAAAGATTTGAAGGATTTTGAAGATTTTAAAAAGGGTTAGTAAAAAATTTCAAAACATTTGAAAGATTTGAAACGATTTCAAAATTTTTTTCAAGATTTCAAAAGATTGTACAAAGATTTCGAATATTTTAATTATTTGAAAGTAATACAAAAGATTTTAGAAAGATTTCACAAATATTTTAAAGATTTCCTAAAAAATTTATAAAGATTTCAAAATAATGCAAGAATTTCAAAGATTTTAAACGATTTCCAAATTTTTTAGAATATTTCAAAATATTTCACAAAGATTTTAAATACTTCAATGATTTTAAACCCAGAGAAAATATTTCAGAAAGATTTCACAAATATTTCAAAACATTTCACACAAATTTCAAAGATTTTAAGGATGACAAAGATTTAAAAACGGCTTGTACTAGATTAAAAATATTTCACAAAAATTTCGAACATTTCATAAAGATTTCAAGGCGATTTTAAAACATTCAAAAGATTTCAAGGATTTTGAAGATTTTAAAAAGGGTATAGTAAAAAAATTTCAAAGATTTGAAACGATTTCAAATTTTTTTTAAAGATTTCAAAAGATTGAACAAAGATTTCGAATATTTTAATTATTTGAAAGTAATACAGAAGATTTTAGAAAGATTTCACAAATATTTTAAAGATTCCCTAAAAAATGTATAAAGATTTCAAAAGAATGCAAGAATTTCAAAGATTGCAAAACATTTAAAAGGTTTTAAACGATTTCCAAATTTTTAAGAATATTTCAAAATATTTCACAAAGATTTTAAATACTTCAATGATCTAAACCAAGAGAAAATATTTCAGAAAGATTGCACAAATATTTCAAAAGATTTCACACAAATTTCAAAGATTTTAAGGATTACAAAGATTTAAAAACGTCGTGTACTAGATTAAAAATATTTCACAAAAATTTCCCGAAGATTTCGAAAATTTTATAAAGATTTCAAGGAGATTTTAAAACATTCAAAAGATTTGAAGGATTTTGAAGATTTCAAAAAGGGTATAGTAAAAAAATTTCAAAAAATTTCAAAGATTTGAAATGGTTTTAAATTTTTTTTGAAGATTTCAAAAGATTCACAAAGATTTCGAGTATTTTAATTATTTGAAAGTAATAAAAAAGATTTCAGAAAGATTTCACAAATATTTTGAAGATTTCCTAAAAAATTTATAAAGATTTCAAAAGAATGCAAGAATTTCAAAGATTTCAAAACATTTAAAAGATTTTAAACGATTTCCAATTATTTTTAAATATTTCAAAATATTTCACAAAGATTTTAAATACTTTAATGATTTTAAACCAAGAGAAAAGATTTCAGAAAGATTTCACAAATATTTTTAAAAAATTCATACAAATTTCAAAGATTTTGAGGATTACAAAGATTTAATAACGGTGTGTACTAGATTCAAAGTATTTCACAAAAATTTCGAACATTTCTTAAAGATTTCAAGGCGATTTTAAAACATTCAAAAGATTTCAAGGATTTTGAAGATTTTAAAAAGGGTATAGTAAAAAAATTTCAAAGCATTTCAAAGATTTGAAACGATTTCAAAATTTTTTAGAAGATTTCAAAAGATTTCGAATATTTTGATTATTTCAAAGTAATACAAAAGATTTCAGAAAGGTTTCACAAATATTTTAAAGATTTTCTAAAAAATTTATAAAGATTTAAAAAGAATTTAAGAAATTTAAAGATTTCAGAAAGGACACAGTACACCAGATTAGAAAGATTTCAAAACACTTAAAAGATTTTAAACGATTTCAACATTTTTTAGAATATTTAGAAATATTTAGAAATATGTCACAAAGATTTCAAATATTCCAGTGATTTCAAACGCATAGAAAAATTTCAGATTCCAAAACATTTCAAAGATTTTAAACTTTTATTAGAATTTTATTTTTATTCTTATTAGAATAAATTAATAATAATAATAACAAACTTTTATTAGAATTCATAAACAAAGTTTGAAAAAAGATTTCGCAAATATTTCAAAGGTTTCATACAGATTTCGAAAAATTTCCCGAAGATTTCACGGATTTTGAACATTGTTAAAAGGGTATAGTAAAAAAATTTCAAAGCATTTCAAAGATTTGAAACGATTTCGAAATTTTTTAGAAGATTTCAAAAGATTTCACAAAGATTTCGAATATTTTAATTATTTCAAAGTAATACAAAAGATTTTAAAAAGATTTCACAAATATTTTTAAGATTTCCTAAAAAATTTATAAATATTTAAAAAGAATACAAGAATTTTAAAGATTTAAAAAAGGACACAGTACACCAGATTACAAAGATTTCAAAACACTTAAAAGATTTTAAACGATTTCAACATTTTTTAGAATATTTAGAAATATGTCACAAAGATTTCAAATATTCCAGTGATTTCAAACGCATATAAAAATTTCAGATTTCAAAACATTTCAAAGATTTTAAACTTTTATTAGAATTTTATTTTTATTTTCATTAGAATAAATAAATAATAATAATAAAGTTTTATTGGAATTCATAAACAAAGTTTGAAAAAATATTTCTCAAATATTTCAAAGATTTCGAAAAATTTCCCGAAGATTTCAAGGATTTCAAAAATTTTACAAAAATTTTCAAAGATTGCAAAAGATTTCTCAAAGGTTTCACAGAAATTTCAAGATTGCACAAAGATTTAAAAATATTTCAAAGATTTAAAAGATTTCGAGGATTTCAAAGACTGTACTTAGTTTTCGATAAATCTTAATGGTTTCTCATCACTATTCCTTTTAAACTATGCAAAAGAGTAATAAAATTGTTTTTAAGGACAAATTAAAATG
The DNA here is from genome assembly GCA_932195095.1 of Andricus curvator. Classification (NCBI taxonomy): domain Eukaryota; kingdom Metazoa; phylum Arthropoda; class Insecta; order Hymenoptera; family Cynipidae; genus Andricus; species Andricus curvator. Next base: position 296,730 of record CAKNYM010052873.1, read on the forward strand.
CACCTTAAAAATGCTACCTGGTTTCGCGAGTTCACATTTTGGCCGCATTAAAAAAATAGATGGCGTATTGCAGCACAGCGGATCCCAATTTCTACAACAATATTTATAATTTTTTCACATCTTCATTTACGAAAAAACAATTTCAGTGAATATTTCAGAGCCTTATAAAATTTTCTCAGAATTACGATGCAGAGTGAAGAAAAATGAAAAAATATTCAAAATACGATTCCGGCTACAATTTTGAATCGATTTCAATTTTATTTTATTAGAGCTAACTAAATTCTTAATTGATCCCTTCAGGTCGATTTCAAACAAAAATTTTTTTTCAAAATTATTCAAACATAATGTTGAAAAAACAAAAAAAAAATTTAAGATATGTTTGCTTTAGTAATACGTAATTAATTCAATATGATTGTTATTACTGTGTAATCAATAAATAAACGTTCATGAAACACAACTTGATGGTTTATTATAAGTTAATAATTTATTATTAACAGTTGCATTGTTATCAACAATATTAGGTGATTTTTGAATAGTTTTATATATTTATGAAGTGATTTTCGATTTCAATCCAATTTAAAGTAATACACAAATAATAAAAAACAAAATAAATTTATTTGTCAAATCTATAAACAAATGTTATAAAAAATGCATAGTTTGATCGATTTTTCAGAAATCTTACTAAAGTAAGTTCAGATTTCGATCTTAATTATTTAAAAAAAATTGTTATTATACTAAATACTAAGGTTTATATTTATTTTGTGTTTCAGGTACGTATGACTCAAACAATGGATTATTTTCTATTTCAAAATAGAATTTGAGGATCGTATTGGTATGTAAAAGATAATATTGGATTGCATCAACTTTGAATTATGCTAATGAAAAAAGTTTTACTATAAACAACCGATTTTTAAAATATTATTGAGTGCAAAAAAAAATGCAATAAATATTTTTAGAAATCCTTTTGTCAGTTTCAAGATATTAGTGAGGAAACTGAGCTTTCCAAATTTCATCAGTTTATCTGCAACCGTTTTCTAGTTATCGTGTTCACAAAAAAGTGTGACATCCACACACACATATTCCCACAAATCCACATACACACAGCCGGACTATTGCTCAGAACATTGTATTAGACATTTTTAAATTGAGGAAGGTTCAATTAAATGAATTTGAAATTTTTTGAAAATGTCACCATTATAAAGCTTTCTCTATATGGAAGAAAAAAATGAGCTATTTGTATTCAACTGTATTTCCTTGTTCAATTTGTACATCTTTTTACAAAAAAGTACAGATTTTAACCAAAAATGACAGTTGTAGAAATGTTGCACTTTCTTGTAAACATTTTTTTCACCAGATTTTATAATTTCGAGAATTTTCTTTTTCGAATATTTTATTTTGCTTCCTCATAGATATATGTGGTTAATTGTCAAATTGTAGGCAAATTTTAGCACCTATAGTAGCAATCACATTATTATTAGGAATTAAATATTTCATAACAGAAATTGATCTTATCGCATCTAAAAATTTAAAATCCAAAAGGGATTTGATGAAAGAGAAAAAAATTCAAAAGTGAATAATGTAACGCATGCCATTCAGGGAAAACGAAATATTTAACTATTGTACCGTACGGTAATGATGCGAGAATAATGATGATGTTTAGCCTGTTTTAATATTTATACAAAAATAACAGATTTTAATCATAAAAAGTCACCTACTCATGAAAGAAAACAGCGCTGAGCAAGTAACGGAATGGTTTTTATAATTTTTTTTCACTCCGAAACTGGTTTTTAACGCACGTACGGGAATGACGTTTTTGTTGTCAAAATGCACTTTTCAGTTTTAATATCAGATTCACAAAAAAAAGAGTTAATATTTTAAGCTCAATTTTATAGAATCTTGTATTGAACGATACGCTTAATATTTCTGTATTTATTACTCAACTGTAACTGCAATATTTTCCTAGAAAGAAAGACGTACGGTAATGACGTCTGAAATGACGAAAATCAAGGGTCAGACTTTAAGGTTTTTATAACATTATTTATTTGACTTAAAAAATGTGCATACATTAAATTTATGTTCATCTAAAGTTTACAAACTTGATACCTTAAGCGTTCTTCAGGTTACTGTCTAAAAAAGGAGAAAATCAGTTTATCCTTGTGCAAAGTGAGGTTGGGACGCCGTACGGTAATGACGTTCACGGCGTTCTTATACTAAATTAAAGTTAATAGCAACAGAAATGAAAAAAAATGAACTGACCATTTTGTAGAGGATGATAATAAGTATTTATTAAATTTAAAAAAAAATCATTACGAGTTTCTAAGTTATTGTTATATTACTGGGACTTCAAAATGCATGTATATGTGTGCAGTATACGTGTGTGTGTGTGTCACAATTTTTTGTGAACGCGATAACTTGAAAACGGTTGCGGATAAATTCATTAAATTTGGAGGGCTTATTTCCCCGACTAATATCTTGAAACTGACCAAAGGATTTTCAAAAATATTTATTGCATTTTTTTAAGCACTCAATAATATTTAAAAAATCGGTTTTTTATAGTGAAACTTTTTTCATTGGAATAATTCGAAGTTGATGCAAGAATATAAAAGATTCCTTGGTTCGAGATGGACCGATTGACCTTTAATATTAATAAATTTTATCAAAGAGTAGGGAAGTTATGGTAATTTATATATTTTGAAAATCGGTTTTTTATAGTAAGACTTTTTTCATTAACATAATTCAAAGTTGATACTAGAACAGAAAAGTTGCGTTGATTCAAGACGAATCGATTGTCTTATAACATTGATACATTTTATTGAAGAGTAAGGAAGCTATGGTAATGCATAAAATTTGAAAATACGGTTTTTTATAGTGAAACTTTTTTCTTCAACATAATTCAAAGTTGATGCAAGAACAGAAAAGTTGCGTTGATTTAAGACGAATCGATTGACCTATAATATTAATAAATTTTATTAAAGAGTAGGGAAGTTATGGTAATTTATATATTTTAAAATCGGTTTTTTATAGTAAATCTTTTTTCATTAACATAATTCAAAGTTGATGCAAGAATAGAAAATTTGCGTTGATTTAAGACGAATCGATTGACCTATAACATTGATACATTTCATTGAAGAGTAAGGAAGCTATGGTAATGCATAAAAATTGAAAATACGGTTTTTTATAGTGAAACTTTTTTCTTCAACATAATTCAAAGTTGATGCAAAAACATAAAAGATTTCTTGGTTCGAGACGAATCGATTGACCTATAATATTAATAAATTTTATTAAAGAGTAGGGAAGTTATGGTAATTTATATATTATGAAAATCGGTTTTTTATAGTAAAACTTTTTTCATTAACCTTTCGGTAGTCGCGCACGTTCTGCTCACACGAGTAGTCGCGCGTTGTACTTTTTACAACACCCGTGTTTTGTCGTGTTATTGAGGTCCATCAAGCTAGCACCTCCACAATCGAAATCCCCAAATTTTTTTGTATCAGAATTTTGGGCTTTTTTTGGGCTGTATTACCAATTTTTGGGCTCCACTACTTTTTTTGAAAATTCAAATTTGGTGTGGAGATGCTGGCTTGACTCAAGCCAGCACCTCCACTACATAAAAATTTGAAAAAATTAAAAATCAAAGACGACAGAATTTTGGGCTTTCTTTGGGCTCTTGAACGCGCCAACAACCAATTTCCAAAAACTACCACTACCGGAAATAAAACTACCTCCTATATAAAAACTCAAACTAGGAAGAAACAAAGTAGACCACAATTTTGGGCTTATTTTGGGCTCTCAAATGCATGGAAAAAAAATTCAAAAAACCACCCCCTATGTGCAAAAAACCACCCTCTTGTCAAAAATAAAATCTGAAAAAAATAAAGTGCATAATAATTTTTGGCTTATATTGGGCTCTCGAATCCACCAAACAAAATTATCAAAAACCACCCTAATATGTACAAAAAAATAACCCCTAACTAAAAACTCAAACATGGAAAAAACAAAATAGAAAGTAGTGTTGGGCTTTTCTTGGGCTCACGAATGCTTATTTTTTTGTTTGCAAAAACCACCCCTATATCTAAAAAATCAAACGCCTATCTATGAATTCGAATTTGAATTTTCAAGGTGCCCAAAAATCAGAGACTCTATTCACCATATAAAATTCTGAGTCTCAGGCATCAGAAACTTCATATACAAAGTAAATTTCTAAAAAAGATAATTCGTTGACAAAGTCACATCTGCCCAGTACCAAGGGGTTGCTTTTCAACGTTAAGGGTAGGAGCCCAAAATTGGGTGTTGGGATTTTTGAGGAACCCAAAAATCAGAGACTATTCACACTGTGAAATTCTAAAAAAGATTGTTTTTTGACAAAGTCACATATGCGTCGTATCAAAGGGGTTGCTTTTGAACGTTAAGGGTTGGAGACCAAAAATCGATGTTGGTATTTTTGAGGAGTGAAGTGGTGAGACTGGTGAGGGAGGAGTGGGGGAAGGAATACATGGCGGTCTCATGTCTCCCGTGCATTCGAGTTGCGACTTGTATCAAAACAATCCGTACTGTTGTAATTTTTACAACAGCGCGACTGCCGAAAGGTTAACATAATTCAAAGTTGATGCAAGAACAGAAAAGTTGCGTTGATTCAAGACGAATCGATTGACCTATAACATTGATACATTTTATTGAAGAGTAAGGAAGCTATGGTAATGCAAACAATTTGAAAATACTGCTTTTTATAGTAAAACTTTTTTCTTCAACATAATTCAAAGTTGATGCAAGAATATAAAAGATTTCTTGGTTCGAGACGAATCGATTGACCTACAATATTAATACATTTTATTAAAGAGTAGGGAAGTTATGGTAATTTATATATTTTGAAAATCGGTTATTTAAAGTAAAACTTTTTTCATTAACATAATTCAAAGTTGATGCAAGAATACAAATATTCCTTGATTCGAGACAAATCGATTGATCTATAATATGGATACACTTTATTGAACATGAAGGAAGTTGTGCTCATTTATAATATTTGAATCATCTATTTCAAACAGAAAAACTTTTTTCTTCAACATAATTCAAAGTTGATGCATGAATAGAAAATACTTTTTGATCATAAATTTTCAAATAGAATAATTCTGACAATTTTTGTTAAGAAATCATAAAGCTGGAAAAGGGATAGGGTGCGACAGAACTTTTCCCTTCCCTTTTCCAGCTTGAAAAATTATCATTTCTAATAAAAATTTTTATTTGTCTGATTTGTCTTTGTATTTAAAAAATTTTTTGTATTATTTTGTAATTTTGTAGTTTTTGTAATTGATCAAAATGAAGACTTCTGTTTGTCTATTATTGAAAAAAATAACTAATGCTTCTCTATGAGGAAGCAAATACATTTGCTAACGGAAAGCAAAGTGCTCGTGAAGGTAGGATGAAGTTGTGCCGTTGCATCGATTCTCCAAATTGATGATGTAAGAGAAAAGCAAACGTTGTGAAAAAAATAATGAAAGTCGGTAAGAAGAGCTGGTTTAAATGGCTTGGATCAACAGATGGAGTAGCAGGGAAATGAAATGCAGTAAAAATACAGAAAACACCATTCTGTACAACTATAAAATTGTTAATAATTAGAATGAACAATTTTAATAGTTTTTCTTGAACGCAATATAAGAAGACTAATTAAGATGAGGTGACAAATAGAATATTCACATGCTGATGTGTCATTTTATGTTGGAGTCCCATTTTATGGGCAAACATGAGTATTTTGCAAGAAAAGACTAAGTGACAAATAAAATATGCAATTATTTGATAAAAACAATATATAATGACTAATAAAATGTACAAATTATGTAATCTTAGATTTTTAAATCTTAAATTATTATTTCTTGATAGAAAAATATTGAAAAGCCAATAAATTTCACGAATAATGTATTTTTAGGTTACGTCGCATATTTTCGTTGTGATGTGAATATTTTTCAATGGAAAAAGGCTAAGATGGGAATAAAATTGAAAAATAATACATCTTTAGGTTATGTATTGTAGGTCTTCCGTTTTTTCTAGACTAAACGATACTTTTTTGAAAGAAAAAGATATTTTCTAGCGGAAAAAGGCTAAGCGAGAAATAACATAGGTTCATAATGCAATATTTAAGGTTATGTCCTCCCTTTTCGATGAGAAATGAATGCAAATAATGCATTTTTGGGTTATCTCTTATAGGTCTTCCGTTTTCTGTCCACTAAATAATACTTTGTTATATCGAAAAAGATTGAATTGAAATTAAGAAATTTACAATTAATGCATTTGTAGGTTATTTCTTTCTTTGTCGGTTTAAATGAATATATTTTGGTGAGGAAAAGGCTAAGTTAGAAAATACAGTTCACAAATAATGTATCTTAAGGTTATATCTTTCCGTTTTTGTGGGATAAAGAAAGAAATAACTTACAAATGCATTAATTGTGAATTTTATTGGCAATTCAATCTTTTTCGATATAAAAAAGTATTATTTAGTGGAGAGAAAACGGAAGACCTATAAGAGATAAGGGATCGTTCATAAACTACGTTACGCGTTTTTCTTTTGTTTAAATAAAGATGAGAATATCATTTCCGTGAAGTTGAAAAGGATACAACGATATAAACAAAAGAAAAACGCGTAACGTTGTTTATGAACGATCCCAAACCCAAAAATGCATTATTTGCATTCATTTCTCATCGAAAAGGGAGGACATAACCTCAAATATTGCATTATTAGCCTATGTTATTTCTCGCTTAGCCTTTTTCCGCTAGAAAATATTTACTTCCACCGAAAAAAACATGACTTTAAAATACATTATTTCTGTGCTTTTTTTCAACTTGAGCATTTGCCATCATAAAATATTAATTTCCCATGAAAAATGAATGACATAACTTAAAAATGCTCTATCAGTGAATTTTATTGGCTCTTTAATGTAATTCAATCTTTTTCGATATAAGAAAGTATTATTTAGTGGAGAGAAAACGGAAGCTAAGACCTATAAAGAGATAACCCAAAAATGCATTATTTGCATTCATTTCTCATCGAAAAGGGAGAACATAACCTTAAATATTGCATTATGAACCTATGTTATTTCTCGCTTAGGTTTTTTCCGCTAGAAAATATCTTTTTCTTTCAAAAAAGTATCGTTTAGTCTAGAAAAAACGGAACACCTACAATACATAACCTAAAGATGTATTATTTTTCAATTTTATTCCCATCTTAGCCTTTTTCCATTGAAAAATATTCACATCACAACAAAAATAAGCGACGTAACCTAAAAATACATTATTAGTGAAATTTATTGGCTTTTCAATCTTTTTCTATCAAGAAATAATAATTTAAGATTTAAGAATCTAAGATTACATAATTTGTATATTTTATTAGTCATTATATATTGTTTTTATAAAATAATTGCATATTTCATTTGTCACTTAGTCTTTTCTTGCAAAAAATACTCATGTTTTCCCCATAAAATGGGACTCCAACATAAAATGACACATCAGCATGTGAATATTCTATTTGTCACCTCATCTTAATTACACTGTTAGAAAAATCTCTACTGAATTTCGTATACATGTAATGGAAGCAAAACTGCACAACATGAAATTAAATTTAGTATACCAGCGTACAGTAAACTTAGTATATTTATACTGAATTTAGTACATGCGTATACTAAATTTCTTATACGTGTATATTAAATTCAGTATGAATATACTAAATTCACTGTACGCTGATATACTAAATTTAATTTCATGTTATGCATTCTTGCTTCCATTACATGCATACTAAATTTAGTAGAGATTTTTCTAACAGTGTAGTCTTCTTATATTGCGTTCAAGAAAAACTATTAAAATTGTTCATTCTAATTATTAACAATTTTATAGTTGTACAGAATTGTGTTTTCTGTATTTTTACTGCATTTCATTTCCCTGCTACTCCATCTGTTGATCCAAGCCATTTAAACCAGCTCTTCTTACCGACTTTCATTACTTTGTTCACAATGTTTGATTTTCCCTTATATCATAATACGCGCCCGATGAATAACAGTCTAAAGATAACCGCGCGTTGGACAAATTATGCTTTGGAGAATCGATGCAACGGCACAACAAAACCCTACCCTCGTGAAATGAGCACTATATAATTATAAATACAAAGTGGAAACACTCGTGATCGAATTCACAGCTAGTTTCAAGATGTTTACAGTGTAAGGAATTTCATTTTTTTCGGGATTTTTCATTCGTCCTGCTTCGCGTTCTGATAGTAAATAAATAAATAAAGAAGCCTGAGGCCCAGGACCTAAACATAAATCCATCTTACTGAAGCTTCCCTAAAACACATAAACTACCCTGAAGTCGTACTGGTCCAAAATACAACCCTGCAGGGCATTTATAGTTTATAGCACGTTACACCAATATGGCGTCGATTAATCACACTGGATGGCTAATTTCATCGGACTCGCGTTTATCTGTCACGCTAAAGCGCACTTTCTTGCTGCACCCAGTCATTAACTATTCTCCATTGCGAAATACAGACCTAGTTGCGAAACACGTTGATCTAATTAGCAGCTACGTTTCTTGCAAATCTCCAACTTTTTTCAGCGAAATTTGCATTTAAACTCATAAATATTTAGCAAAAAACTTTCTTTGCTAAACTAAAGTCTAGCGAACGGCCAAAGAAAAATAAATTTCAAAAGCTCTGCAAAAAATTAGAGCTGATTTCGAATATTAAGCAACTACTTTCAGAAGATTCATACTGATCAAATTATAGACATTCGAATTTCTGAAGCAGAATATTGGCATTAACAGCGTGGACGCGAAACATCATTTTCGAAATTCCCTGGCATTCCTGATTTTAATTTCAACAATTTCAGATTAAAATTCCAAAAGTTCAAATTTATTTATTTATTTTAATCAAAATGGACGAATTTTCAACAAAAGAGTTGAATTTTCTACAAACAACAATGAGTTTTCAAAAAAATAGTTAATTTATCAGCAAAATAAATTTTCGACAAAATAGTTGAATTAACCAAATTATTCAATTTTCAAACTATAACAGTTGCATTTTCAACCAAATAATTTAATTTTTTAGAAGGCAGTTGAATTTTCAATCCGAAAGGACAATTTTTCTGTCCAAATAGACAAATGTTCAACAAAACAGTTCAATTTTTAACCAAAGAGTTCAATTTTTAACAAAATAATTAATTTTTTTTTAAATAGTCAAATTTCGACTAAAAATAATAATTTTTAACCAAAAAGATGAATTTCCAACTAAAAAGAATAATTTTCTACCAAAAAAGACGTACTCCTAATAAAATACATAACTTTTTACCAAAATAGCTGAATTTCCAGCCAAAAAGATTAATTTTCGATCAGAAAAGACGAAGTTTTAAGAAGTTACATAAATTTTCAACCATATAGTTTGAACAGTGGATGTGATATTAATAGAGTAAGGTTAATAGTTGAATTTTGAAACTAAAAAAGATTAATTTTTAACAAAAAAAAGGAGTAGTGAAATTTTTATGGAAAAGAATTAATTTTCAATAAAAAAAGATACGAATTTCATACGAAACAGTTTGATTTTGTACCAAAATGTTGAAATTTCAATCAAAAAAGACGAATTTTCTATAAAAAAGTTGAATCTTCAACCCGAGAATAAAAATTTTCGAGGAAAAAGTTAACTTATAACCGATTAGTTGAATTTTCAACAAAATATTTAAATTTTAAATTTTTAAATTTAATTTTTAACAACAACAAAAAACGAATTTTCAACTAAAATTGTGAATTTTGAACAAAAAAAAACTTGTAAGAAAGTATTTCAACTTTCAACCAAGGATTTTAATTTGCAACAGAAAAGTTAATTTTCAACCGAAACAGAGTAATTATTCACCAGAGGGTTGCATTCTCAACCAAAAAAGGATGAAATTTTTTCCGAAAAATATTTGCAAAAAATAGTATCGGAAATTTAAAAAATTAAAGAATTTTTTATTTTTACAGTTAAAAATGAAAAATTTCTGTAATTTTTATCATAAATATTTGAAATTTTTTCACTTTGAAAGATTTGGAATTGAAAACTTTTTAATTTTTTTAATTTATGCATCTCTGAAATTCAAGGGTTTTCAATCGTAACTTTTTAAAATTGTGAAAGTTTCAATTGAAAATCATCGATTTGAATTTATTTAAAATAATCGAAATAAACAAAATTTTAATATCAGAATTCTTGTTGACTAAATTTTTAAAAAGTTTTTAATGAAGTTATGATTTCTTTAATTTTCAACGTTTCGTAGTGGTAGAAACTTTTAATTTTTAATTTTTCCCATTTAAAATTACTTTTTCTGGAACATTTTTTAAAAATTCAATTTTTAAGGTTTATAATGAAAATTTTTCCATTCTGATCGATGAAAACGACCGTGAATTTCTTTTTCGATAAAAAAAATTTCCATTTAATTTTAATGTTACATTATAATTTGTTTTATGAAATAATAAATCAAAATTCTAGAATTTTAGAAGCTTTGACTTTGAAACATTTAATTATTTTCCAATTTCAAATTATCAAATTTTAATCCCTTCTGTTTGAAAATGATCTAAATTGATCTAAATTTTTGAAAATTGTCCTATTTTCAAAATTTCAGTCTGAACTTATACAATTTCGATAGTGTTCAATTAAAAATAAAATTGTTCAATTTTGAACACTTTGCATTAGAAATAATACAATTTCAACTCCTCTCTGATAAAATTGTCCCATTTTCAAAATTCTAGTCTGAAATTTTTCATTTTTGAGAGGTTTTGATAAAAAATGGTTAAATTTCAAATTATTAAATTTTAAACACTTTCAGTTGCAAATAATACAATTTTTATTTTTTCGAATTTTAAATAATCCAATTTTCCAAATTTTGATTTGAAAATATTCAATTTTTAGCCTATATTTTTAGTCCTATAAAAGTTTTGAAAAGATACAAAAATAAAATGTATTTAAAACAAAATGTAGATTTTCGAAGATTTAAAATAAAAAGATCAGAAGCTTTTCAAGAATTCTGAAAGGTTTCAAGACAATAAAAAAATATTCTTAGGATTTCTGGGAAAATTTAAAATGATTTTTTATTTCTTAAAATTTGTTTTTGAACAATATTTAAAAAGATTTGGAAACATTCCAAAATATTTTCAAAATTTTAAGAAAATAATATAGAAGATTTCAAGGATTAATAAGGATTAATAAGGATTTTAAGATTTCAAGTTTTTCAAAATTTGAAAAAATAATTTAAAGTTGGACGATATTTAAAAAAACTTAAAACAAAACGAAGCTTTCTGAAGATTTCGAAATAAAATTGTGATGTTTTTAAATGATTTTGAATGGTTTTTGAATTGAAAATTTCTAAAATATTTTTGAATTTTTTTCCAGACGTTAATAAGTTCTATATAATAATAGCAATAAAATTTTTTTTAATTCTTAAAAATTTTCTAGATTCTTTGTTGACATATCTGAAATCCTCAAAAATCTTTTTGAATTTTCTCAAGAAACTTATTCGAAATTTTTATTTTGTATTAAAAATTATGTTTCCCTTCAAATTATGATTTGCCTCAAATTGTTTTTTTTATCACATTTTTTTTCTGAAAGTACAACAATTATGTTGAAAATTCGTCTTTTTGGGTTGACAATTCCTCTCTTTTCGTATAAATCTAATTTTTTTAAATTAAAATTGCAACTGGTTGGTTTAAAATTAAAATCTGTTTTGATTGAGAATTTAACAATTTAGTTGAAAATTCGTATTTTTTGGCATAAAATTATTCTTCGTAGTTGAAAATTTATTTTATAGCTTATGGACTCAACTATTTTGTTGAAAATTTGTTTATTTATGAACTAAACTATTTTTGATTTAAAATAAAAATCTTTTGGGATTGAAATATCAACTATTACGTCTTTCGTTGAAAATGCATGTTTTTTGTTTGAAAATTGAACTATTTGGTTAACATTTCTTTAAACGAAAGACATTTCTTTGAATCAAAGAATATTTTAAAAAATAAAAATCTTTCAATCCAAATGTCTTATTTTTTTATTGCTTTAAGTTACATTGAGAGAGTACTATAAAGTCAAAGTACTATAAAAACCTATAATTAATTTAAAATACTTATGACCTGAATATGCATTTTTCATAAAAGATACATCCCCATATTACGAAAAAGCAAAATTTTTATTTCCTTATCGAGTGGAACTTGGTAATTTACCTTTAGATAATTTAAATTAATTTTTTAATTTAACCTAACTGACATCAATTTTGAATAAATTAACAATTAATTTTTCATGTAATGATACTGCTTCCTTCAATAGATACTTTATAGACTTTGTATATGTATATGAATTTTCTATAAAAGTTTAGATATACCTCTATATTGCAAAACAAAGCAAAATTAAGATTCATGTTTCGAGTGGCATTAGTTATACAGTATAAATAATTGAATAATTAATTAATTAATTCCATGAATTAAAGGTGTGGATCGTATCTTAATGCGAAAATAATTCAAAAAAAGTAAACAAATGGCTATTATTATTTATTGGATGCAAAACAAAATGAATTAAGTATAATTTAGTTCTTGAATCTCGAATTTAAATAGTTTCAAATGCCAAGTGTGGATATTTAAACAATGTAATATGTAAAAGTGTAATCATAAATTTTCATAAGAAAATTCAATTTTCGCATTATTATATTTTATTGTAATTTATTTTGTATTATTTTTTTTAAATTGACTATTAAGAACAAAAAGATGAATTTTCATCAAAAAGGTAATCTTCAACCAAATGGTTGAATTTCTAAACAAAACTGTTGAATTTTTAAATAAAAAAATAAAAATTTAATAAAATTTCTAAAAAAAAAAAAAATTCTCAACCAAAAATATAATTTTAAACCAAAGTTATGAATCTTCAACTAATATGATGAATTTTTAACTGGAATGCTTAAATTTTCAGTTGAAAAATGAATTTTTAATAACAAAAAAACAAACGAATATTCAGCGCTAAATATATTTTTCTTATGTCTTTCTATACTAGATACCAAACAAAAAAAACGAATTTTTAACAAAATTATTCACTTTTCAACCAAAGAGATGAATTTTCAACTAAAATGATGAATTTTCCAACCAAAAAGACAAATTTTCAACAAATCAAGATTATGCAGTCAAGAAAGAAAAAAGTTCATTCAAATTCTCAACTAAAAAATATAAATTTTCAACCAAAAATGGAAAATTTACATTTTCAGTTAAAAAAATTAATTGTAAACCAAAAAAAAATCCAAATTTTCAGCAAAATAGTCCAATTTTAAATCAAAAAAATAAACCTTTCACGAAAAAAAAATTTTAACAGAGTAGTTCAACTTTGACTTAAGTAGTTGAATTTTCAATTAAAAATATCAATTTTCAACAAAATAGTTTAACTTTTAATGAAAGAGATGAATTTTCAACTATAATAATAAACCTCCAACTGGAATAGTTAAATTTTCATTTAAAAAGTTAATTTTCAACCAAAGAAAAAACGAATTTTCAATCAACGAGATGAGTTTTCAATTAAAATGATGAAGGTTCAAACAAAAAATGATTTTTTAACATAGTTGTTCAACCTTCAAGCAAATCGTTCAATTTTCAACTAAAAAATATTTTAACTTTAAGTAAAAAAAAACTGTTTAATTCTACAAAAAAGACGAATTTTCAACAAAATAGTTGAATCCTCAAACAAAGAAAATTAATTTTCAACCAAACAGTTCCTTTTATGTCCGAAAATTTTTAAATTTCCCGATGAATTTTCAAAACAAAAAAATGAACTAAAAAAAATAGTCGAATGCAAAAAAAATAAATAGAAATTGAAATACAAGGCAAATAAATTACTAACAAGAATATTATATGACGGTGGCCGCAAAAATTGATTTTCAAAATTCCCTAATTTTTTCCTGACCAACTTTTCATTTTCCCTGACCACTAATACTGAAATACAATCTTTCATAAACGGAATAAAACAATTTTAAATTAAGATTTAAACATTTCAAATTTATTATCCTTGAGATTTATTTGAAGAGCTTCTTATAGAAATTTCCTGACTTTTGCAAGATTTTTTTAAAAATCCCTGAATTTCCCCGACCAATTATTTTAATTTTGTTAAATTAATTTAATCTATTTTTTCTAATTAATTTATCTTTATTTTCCCGTAGAATTAATCTATTTTTTCCAATAAATGAATTAATGTAGAACTGAATTTTATAACAAATAATAACACTCGAGAGCGATCAAAATATAAAATTGATTTTCAAGCGAAAGAGAATAAACTTCAACCAAAAATATTTACATTTTCAACCAAATCATTGAATTTTTTAGAAGACAGTTGAATTTTCAACCAAAAAGAAGATCAATTTTCAATCCGAGTGGACGAATTTTCTGTCAAAATAGACAAATTTTCCACAAAACAACTGAATTTTTGTACAAAAATATTTTTTTTAAATAAAATACTTGAATTTTGAATTACATATGTAGATGAATTTGAAACCAAATAGTACAATTTTTAAACAAAATTTTTCATACGAAAATTTAAATTTTTAAGAAAAATATGAATTTTCAAATAAATAATTAAATCATTAACCAAATAGTAGAATTTTTAACCTATATAGATGGATTGTCAACCAAAAATGAGATATATAGATATATAATATCATAATTTCAAAGAAAAAAGAGGACATTTCAAACCAAGACGATTAGTTTTCTACCAAAAAAGAACGTTCAATTAAAAAAAAAATTTCAATTAAAAGTGGAAAAGTTAAATTTTCAGTTAAAAATATTCTTTTTAAACAAATTAAAATTAATTTTTAGGCTGTTTCTAGTCGAGCGGGAAGCCCTCGGTTTGAATTGAGTGTTTTAGCATGACGTCATGGGAATGCATAAGACTTTTTGGAGAAAATTTTCTTAACGTAATAGTAAGTCATAAATGTGCGAATAGTAATATTTGTCGAGTGTAGAATGTATTTTCTCAGTCATGTTTCATTCTTTTGTCGATTGACGAAGATATGTAATATCATAATTTTAAAGAAAAAAGAGGATATTTCAAACCAAGAAGATTAGTTTTCTACCAAAAAAGAAGAACTTTCAATTAAAAAAAATAAATTTTCAATTAAAAGTGGTAAATTTAAATATTCAGTTAAAAACATTAATTTTAAACAAATTCAAATTAATTTTTAGGCTGTTTCTAGTCGTCCCGAAAAATGAAGGGAGTTGGAGAAGGGATGGACTGCTCGTCCCAAAAATTCGGGACGACTAGTAATTTTTGACAAAATAGTATATGTTTCAACCAAAGAGATGAACCTTTCACAAAGAAATGAATTTTTAACAATGCAGTTCAACTTTTACCTAAGTAGTTGAAATTTTAACGAAAAAAGATTAATTTTTAACGAATAATTTAAAATTAGACATTTAAATAAAAATAGATTTCAATTTTAAATTAAAAACAGTTGGATTCAATCCAAAAGACGATTTTTCAACAAAATAGTTACATCCTCAACCAAAGAAGATTCATTTTCAACCAAACAGTTGTATTTTTACATTTCTACTAAAAAAGATGAACTTTTTAAAAAAGACGAATTTTCAAGGGAAATAGTTGAAATTTAAACCAAGAAAGATTTTAGTTGAATTTTTAACGGCAAAATTTAAATTTTTAAATAAAAAGTTATTTTCTACCAAAATAGTTGAAATTTCAACCCAAAAAGCAAAATTGTTGAGTTTTCAACCAAAGAAATGAATTTTTAACTGAAAATATAATCGTCAGGAGAAAGCAACTGCAAAAAAAATAGAACAAGATATACAAGGAAAATAAGTTACTATCAAGAATATTATAACAGGAGGGCCACAAAACTTTATTTTCAAACTTCCCAAATTTTTCCCTGTAAAATTTTTCCTTTTTCCTGACCACTAATATTCAAGGACCAGAATCTTAATCTTGTAATATTCAAGATTAATTATTAATTTTATTATTTTGTTAGTATTATTATTAATTATATATTATCAATTATTAATTAATAATTATTAAGATTTAAAAATGACAAATTTATTATTCTGACCCCTGATTTCCCTGACATACGGCTAGGTTGCATTAATATATTTTTTGCAATAAATAAATTGATGTGGAATGCAATTTAATAAGAAATAATAACACTCGAGAGCGATCCAAATATAAAATGTATATCATTTCGCATTTTTCAACTCACATTTTTTAAATAACTATATCCGTGAGCTTTGAAATTCTCCTACTCGACTAAAAGCTTTCAGCATTCATACGAACTGGAATGTAAATATTGCATCCGCCAGTCTCAACTCAAACTATTATCGTAAATTGACGATCATCAGTATTGGAATTATATTTTTTCTATTTTTCGAAAAAATAGAAATGAAACTGGGGCTGTTTTTTTGCTGGAGTGCTTCAAATTAAAACAGATTACTCATAAATTTAATAATGCGTTAATACTTTTGGCGAAAAAAGCTCGCTGGAAATGTTAGTAACCAAAAATTTCAAATATACCCAATAGGGTGGATTGAAAATAAAAAATTCTGGAATTTGCCGAATTTTGACATTTTTTTTAGTGTCCAGTCTTCTTACGTTCCTGGAGGTCAAAAAGGCTTCCCAATTCTTTGCGAATTTTTATCAATCATTTTCTAAATGATAATTCCTACTTATGTAATTCACCCCTGTTTTCGGATATATATATTTTCATTCTATTTTACTTCTATATAGGTTTCAGCCCCTACATTGAAGATCTTGCCTCTACGTTCTTGAGTTTTATTAACATCTCCTTTAAACCTCCATAATCTTCACAGAATTTTTAAGTTTTCTTTCAACGCTCTGTAACTTTTTGTATATTTTGAACTCCACCTCAGACACTTTTTAATCTCTGAATTTCAAAAATTATTTTTTTACCTCCTCTATAAACACTTCTTAATCTCTGAATTGTAAGAATTCATAGTAAAATAATTTATTAGTTTATTAAAAATTGAATAATTAGGAATAGGAGTTTGAACAATATTTTCAAAAGATTTTTTATGTTTGAAAAAATATGCACGATGCTTTAAGCTTTATTCAAGTTCTTTATAATTTATAGGAATCGCTACATACGCTTGATTATTAAACTTCATGTCCCGAAAGTAGACACACGATTACAAATAAGGAAATGAAAATTTCCCTGATATAATTAGACATGGAATATAGCAGCTTTAATGTAATATTAACTTTAATCAGGGCTCGGAACTGCTCAAGCTTAAAAAATAGTAAAATAGTAACCATACTTATCTCAAGAAAGGAACCCAAAAGTGACAATAATGTAGCAAAAAAGTAACCAAAAAGAAAGATTTTTCACCAAGAAAGACGAAGTTTCCACCAAAATTATGAATCTTCAACAAATGAATGTATGTTTAAGAAAGTACTTCAACTTTTAACAAAATGTTTGAATTTTTCTGACTAAAAAAGATGAATTGTCAAAGAAAAATGTAATATTTGATACAATAACCAACAAATATTTTAATTTAATATAAAAACAGTAGAATTCTTTAAAAAAAGACGATTTTTCAACAAAATAGGTTATTTTTAACCAAATTGTTGAGTTTTTAGGCCAAAAAGACCAGTTTTCACAAAAAAGTTGTATTTTCAACCAGTAAATATGGATTTTTGACCAAAAAGTTATCTGTCAACCAAATAGTTGAATTTTCCATGAAAACAGGGGAATCTCCAACCGGAAAAGACGAATTTTCAACAAAATAAGTACATTTCTATCCAAAAAGATTAATTTTCAAACAAAATCATGTATTTTAAAATAAAAGGGTGATTTTCAATCAAGAAGATTAATTTTCTACCAAAAAGACGAATTTTAATCCAAAATTTCAACAAAAAAGATTACAATTTTAATTTAAAAACTAGCAATTTTAGTTAAATTTCGATTTTTATCAGGATTCATGATAATTCAATTGATAGCCCTTTTTACACATTTTACATACGAACTATTATTTTATTGGTTTTTCCTCATTTTTCGAGTCTAATGTGCCAAATTTACTCAACAAATTTGAATTTTTACATTTTCCACAAGTTTTTAAATAACACGGTTAATGAAATAATTCATTTCGTTATTTCGGGCAAAAAATTTAACCAAAAGTAACCTTTTCATAAAATAAGTAACTTTTTAGTAACTTTAATTTGTTGACTTCGCTCCCTTTGCATTTTGCATATATAGTAATTGAAATTTCAAATTTTCACGCTCAAATATGGCGTCGTTGCCTCCTCCGACCTCCATCGCTGCAATTCAGTGCTCCATTTTAGTGGTTATAGTCAAAGATAACATCTTTCTTTTCATGATAAATATTGAAATAATAATATCTAAAATGGCTTCAAGAGAAAAGAAGTTTGCGCGCTGATCTGGTGAAAAATGATAAAAAACAAGACGTCAATTAGTTGTCAATGATTTCGAAGAGAAGTAGGCTGCGCAGCTACTTCAAAGTGAAATTATATGAAAGAAAAAAAAAATTCAGTTGAAAGCAAAAGTTCTAGCTATGTCCTATATAATTACATTTTTTCGTAATAATTGCTCGAAATCGAACTTATTTGCATTCAATTCAACCAAAAAATACATTCTATACATAATACTACGTAATTAGTTACTTATTTTTTGTGCAAAACCCTCAAAAGATAGTTTTATTTCTATTAGCTTTCATTAATTATTTACCAAATTTGTTAAGAATAATTAATAATGTTTGCATTTCAATAGCACAATAAATAATATTGACAATATTTAAATTTTTACAACTTATTTCATTAAATTGTTTTAAATATCCCGCCATTAAAATTTTTTTTAATCGCATTTATTTTCAAAATTGTACCCTATTATGTAATTTATTTTTCCTTTTTCGATGCTAAAACTATTTAACTTTATTCATCAGGCGATCGAATCCATTTCAAATCAGGCAGGGTTCTACACTTGAAATCGCAGAATCTCTCGGGACGAAATATGTTGCTTTTCAGAGGAAATTAGGCGATACGTATTTTTCCGATTTGCAAAATCTTTAAAACTCTATAACATATATACATATATTAAAAATCGATTTTCTCAAAAAACACACCTTTAAATTTGTTGCCAATTTTTTTTAACTTTTACTTTGATAATGAAGTTATCTTGTAAGTTTGATGCTTGCTAAATAAGTTATGTAGCCAGGAGAATTTTTTTTTTACAATCGAATTTTCTACTTTTCCTGGAAAACAATGATAGATACGAAAAAATGGTAAGATAAAAGTTTGCACGCCAAAAAAAATTCTATGAAAAATGTCTCTTGTTTTTTGTGATATCTTTCACCGTTCACAAGAAAAATTCAAAAATTACATTTTAAGAAAAAAAATTCTCCCGACCTCAAAAATGGTTTAGCTGGCATGGTGCTGATAAGATGCCTTTCTTCTATGAGATTAAACTTTTTACAATTTTTTGGAGGAATAAAAAAGGTGTGGTTTTCCAGAAAATGTATTTTTTTCATGTTTTCAAAATTTGCAGAAACAAATAAAAAAGATGTAATGCTTTCACGATGATTCATTATAATAAATTAAAATTTTAAAGCTTTTTCGGGTTTCAATCGTGTGCGAAACTATGAATCTTGCCGACGTTTCGTGAACATTGCAGTTCACTTCTTCAGGGCTGACCTGAAACTGACCTTCAGCCTTAAAGAAGTGAACTGTAATGTTCACGAAACCTCTGCAAGATTCATAGTTTCGCACACGATTGAAACCCGAAAAAGCTTTAAAATTTTTAATTTATTCAAATAAACAAGATTTTCTTGAAAACACCACCAATATTTTTTTGGATATAAAAATTCGTAAATTGACGTGCGTTTTTCTTCCACAGAATAGGTGAATGCAAAATTTGCCCCTGTTGGCAAGAAGGATTTGATTTCAAACAAAAGAAAATATGCAAACCAGCGCAAAGATTTGAAAAATAGTTCTAAAGAACCCAGATGTAAAAAACTTCGAAAGAAGGTATCAGAAACACGAAAAGAAACGTCAAAAGCAAAAGTTAAAAAAGATAAAAATCTTTTATATTGAGTTTTTTCTGTTCCACAAAAAAATTAACTCCAAATCAATTACCGTAGATTCTAAGA
Source organism: Andricus curvator (assembly GCA_932195095.1). NCBI lineage: Eukaryota > Metazoa > Arthropoda > Insecta > Hymenoptera > Cynipidae > Andricus > Andricus curvator. The sequence continues at coordinate 316,869 of CAKNYM010052873.1, forward strand.
AAGCAGATTTTCCTTTCACGTATATCATCGAAAAATGAACCTTCATAATGAATATCGATTTAAAAAATATGTAAAAATATACGATATTCTTAAGCCGTCATGGCCAAAAATTAACATAATTTTAATTTACGATTCTATAAAAGTTTACTATACGTTACTAAAACAAAAAAATTAAATAGAGCAATGGTACCAATTTTTCGATGTTGAAATTCTTTCAACTTGCACTATTCTGTTATCCAGATTTCATTCTTATTCTATAATTTTTATTAAGAATACAACACAGTAACATTTTAAGTTGACGGGGCCTTCACCCTACTTAATTTTGTTACTTAGTATTATTGTAGTAATAATTATTTTCTTAAGATTATTATAAATTCATTATTTCAAAAAAAAAAATATATATATATATAAACGTATTCTACATATGTGTGGCTGAACAATAAAAATAATTAATAATTTCATATTTATATAGATTACGAATATAATTATTCGCAAATTTGTGCTACATAATATGTGTACTTCGATATTTATATATCTTAATATGTTTTACTTCATCATAGAACTTCGTTCGTCTTTAAAACACACTTTTACTGGTTTACAATAGTTTAATATTTTGTGATATTAATAATTACGGCGTTCTATTTTAAAAGATTCTAATAAAAAAATTATATGGAAAAAAGGATTTATAATTCATCAGCGAAAGGAATATAAAAGTGCACGAAAAAAAATATTAATTGACGAATGATTAACAAAAGTTGAGTGAAACGAGGACACTGTGACATTAGGTAAATATTTCAGAACATTTTGCATCTTCATTTAACAACAAACAGCAATTTTCATTTTAAGTTGCATACAGCTTAGGATTTGTTGACGAATAAAAAAAAAAAAAATTACTTTGTATATTCATTTATTCAATTAAAGATACACGTTGTTTTCAACGCTTAATAAGAAATTGTTGTTGAATAATTATGCAAAATAACTTAAAATATTGCGCAAATGTCGCTATGTTTTCATCTTACTCTACTTTTGTTAATCTTTCGTCAAATAATTTTATTTTGTGCGGGAAGGTAGAATGTGGAGCATTAAAGTAGAAGCAAAAACTGAGCCCCTATTTTGATGCTCCAAGTGAAAGATTTGGAAATTTGTGCCCATTAGAGCACCAAAGTAGGGGCAAAAATCGCTTTGGAATAGCCCCTACTTTAAAACCTTAGCCCCTACAAATGACAGCGTGAAGAGCGTCAAAGTAGGGCCTATATTTCGACTCGGGGAAACATAGCATTTTCTTATAGCTGAAATCGTTAAAACAATACATTGGAAAATTATTTATTATTTTTCAAATTGCAAACAGTAAAGTTGTCGGGAATATTTTCCCCAAAGGAATAAACCATGCTATATTAAAATTTTTCTGTTTTTAAACGATTGGTAAGAAGCGTAAAAAAATTTGTATACAAAAAGTATTGTTGAAATATTTATTTTTTGTCCATTTTAATTTTTTCTTCATAAAAAAAAATGTTTTTTCTTTCATAGGACGTGACTGAGAATATCATTTCAATTCCCAAAATCATGGAAACCCTATGGAAAATTGAAAATTCAACTGTTTTTTGTTGAAAGATAATTCTTTTTAATTGAAAAGTCTACTATTATATTTTTGGCTCAGAATTCATCTTTTTTAGTTGAAAATTTAATTATTTCGTCAAAAAATAAAACTATTTTGTTAAAAAGTTATCTTTTTCTGTCAAAAATTCAACTGTTTTATTGAACATTCGTCTTTTGGATTGAAAATTCATTGTTTGGTAGAAATTTTGTTTCTGTCCAAAATTCAACTGGTTTGTCAGAAATTCGAGTTTGTGGATAGATAATTCGTCTTTTTGGATTGAAAATTCATCTTCTGCTAGAAAAGTCATCTGCTTTGGTTAAAAATTCGTCGTTTTAGATAGAAAATTCGTCCTTATGGATTTAAAATTTATCCTTTTAGTTTAAAAATTCATCGTTTGGTAGGAAAGTAATTTTTTGGTTTAAAATTCAATTGCTTTGTTGCACATTCGTCTTTTTGGATAGGAAATTCATCCTTATGGATTGAAAATTCATCGCTTAGTAGAAAAAGGAATCTTTTTTGGTCAAAGGGTAATTCTTTTTAATTGAAAAGTATATATTTTTTTGGTTCAGAACTTATCTCTTTTGGTTGAAAATTTAATTCTTTTGTTGAAAATTCATCTAATTATTTGAAAAGTTATCTTTTTGGTTGAAAATTCAACTATTTTGTTGAAGATTCGTGTTTTTGGATAGAAAATTAATCCTTATGGATTGAAAATTCATCACTTGGTAGAAAAAGGCATCTTTTTTATTGAAAATTCAACACTTTTGTTAAATTTTCAACCAAGAAGAATAATGGTCTAAGAAAAAGACGGATATCCAACGTATTCAATATACAGAGTATATTTTTGACCAAACATGGAATAGTTGAATTTTCAGATAAAACAAAACATAATTTTTAACAAAGAAAAAATAAATTTTCAACAAAGTTTTTAAATTTTCAATCAAAAATATGAATTTTTGATGAAGAAGATTAATGTTCTACCAAAAAAGACGAATTTTGAAAAAAATACATGGATTTGCAACAAAATTATTTAATTTTAAAGCCAAAAAGATGAATGATACAAAAAAAAGTTGAATTTTTAACCAAAAATATGATTATTCAAGCAAAAAGTTTAATTTCCAAACAAATAGTTTAATTTTCTACCAAATTGTTGAATTTTTAAGCCAAAAAGATGAATTTTCTACAAAACGGTAGAATTTTTAACATAAAAGTTCATTTAAAAGCAAATAGTTGAATTTTCAACTATACTTATGAATCATTAATAAAAAATTTTTTTCACAAAGTAGTTTAACTTCAAGTAAAATTAACCAAATAGTTAAGTTTTCAACTGAAAAACATACATTATTAACCAAAAATAGAATTGTTTAATTGTCAGTCTAATTTTATTTTTAACCAAACATGGAACATATTTTCATCAAAATAGTTAAATTTTCAACTGAATAATAGAATTTTTAACCACACGATATCAATTCTGAACCAAAAATATAATAGTAGCCTTTTCAATAAAAAAAAAGAACTTTTACCCAAAAATAAAGTTGGATTTTCTTACTGGGTTAAGGTTCTAAATGTTATCTAAGTTCGTAAAATTATTTCCACTTTACCCCCCCCCCCCCATTGTTTACAACCTTAGTTTTTATAATTAGTTTTTAAATAATAATAATTAATTTTCAGATCACAAAATAGTCTTTTAGAGTGCAAGGTGAAATAATTATTTTATCCTATTTTTTCAAAATGAATTATTGATTTTAAATTCAAAGGAAGGAATTTTTTCACCAATGTGAATTTTAAATCAATCATAATATTTTTTTGTACTTTATGATTATTATATATTGTGAAAAATTGATTTGCATATTTAATCATTTCAAATGAGCGCGCGATCAACATCCAATGAGTCTGCTGGTGCGACGCATGCGCAGTGCGGTTGGGGAGCCAAATTGGGAGCACTGGTCCTGTGGAATGCTGTTGTTGCTGCCGCATAAGATTTGCCTTTTCTGTAGAAGGATTCTATGAGCAACACCTTTTATTCAATGCTTAAGTCACTCATTCTGGAAACGTAATACGCAAAAAATGACACTATGGCTATAAACCTCAGACTGCCTTCTTTTCACATCTACATGACATTAGTGATCACAGCGCCATCTGTGGAAATGATAGCTAAATATTTTTGGAAATATATTTATGGACACCCTGTATGAATAGAATTAAAATTGAAGACGTCGCAAGACGTTCGCCTAAGTTGGGCAAATAACAGTGCTGACTTCCTATTCCGCCGTCAACCTCCATACGGCTTTAACGCTACGTTTAACTCCATTAAATGATTAAATCTCGTCGCCAGCCTATGGCTTTCTGGTACTTCTTCCTCTGGATGCTGCACCAGTTTCCCTCTGCCTTACTCTTCCACTCGAGATCCTTCTGATCCCGTGGCGAAGTAGGTTCACTTTCTTTAATCCTTTCATAAAACGTGCTCCCGATTCTGAAACGACTCCCTGATAGAGCAGACTTGTAAAGTCCTGAATGAAGATTAGCAATCTCGAATTCCGCAAAATAAAGTGGGAATCTAAAATTCATGGGCCGCTGCTTTTTTTTTAAAGTTGACAACCCTGGTGGTAATAGTTTTACAAAAATGTACAAAAAAATAGAACCATTCTTACAGGAATATACAAATACAGTGAACTCTTGCTTATTCCAACGCGCCCCTATTCGAAGGCTTACCTATTCCAAGTCCCCCATGCTGGGATATTCCAAGTGTCCCTGTACTGTCTCGCCCGCGTCAGTGGCTGACTAATTCAAAAGAGGCCCGAAGAGCGGGAAGCCCTCGATTTGAATTGAGTGTTTTAGCATGACGTCATAGAAATGCATACGACTTTTTGGAGAAAATTTTCTTAACGTAATAGTAAGTTATAAATGTACGAATAGTAATATTTATCAAGTGCAGAATGTATTTTCTCAGTCATGTTTCATTATTTTGACGATTGACGAACTTTCAGTGTCACGAAAGAAAATAAAATATCTCAAATGTGTGGTTAGTGTATCAGATCGATTTGATCAGAATCGGGTACTCTAACCTCAAATTTCGAATAGTTGATTGTATTTCGTGAAAACGAAAGGTCTTCAACCGTTAAAAGGATGACACAGAATTGCGCAAATGCATTCTACACTTGAAAAATATTACTATTCGGATTATAACTTACTTTTACGTTTAGAATATTTTTTCCAAAAGGGCGTATGCATTCTCATGTCATGATGTACCAACTACGCTAACCTTCCTGACATTTCCACCTATCCTATCATGATCATGACGTCATGCTACAATACTCAATATTTCGCGAAATATTTGAGTTGTTTTCTGATTCTATCATATTGATTTTTAGTTGGCAAATTTACTATTTAAAGAAATGTTATGTTTGTCACGTCGTACGTCAACAAAAACATTTGAGAAACAGCGCGCGCATCGATACAAGGCCGGGGCAGCCAATGAACGTCGCTTGACAAAATAACCCCACGACTCACGGTAGAAGTGGGAGCCCCTCCAGCCTTGAAATACCCAAATTTTCACTATTCGCTGCCCTTGGAGTAGGCAAGAGTTCACTGTAAATACAATAATAAATTACAACCAAAATTACAGGAAAGTACCATTTTTTTCTATTATTGGGGTGAATTTTGTTTTTGTATTTTATTGTATATTACTGTATTTTATTGTAGATTTGATTTCCTACAAGAATTTACAAAAAAGTATAACTACAAGAATCTACAGAAATGTACAGGTTTTACAGGCAAAAAGTTGCTAACAACTATGCTAACCTTCCTGTCATTTCCACCTATCCTATCATTATCATGACGTCATGCTACAATACTCGATATTGCGCGAAATATTTGAGTCGTTTTTGGATTCTATTATATTGATTTTTAGTTGGCAAATTGTACTATTTCAAGGAAATGTTATATTTGTCTCGTTGTACGTCAACAAAAACATTTGAAAAACACTGGCATGCATGATGCGCAAATGCAAGGACGCATACGTGCTCACAGCGCGCGCATCGATACAAGGCCGGGGCAGCCAATGAACGTCGCTTGACAAAATCACCCACGACTCGCGGTAGAAGTTATGAAAACTGAACTGCAAATTAAAACACTTAAAGTGGAATACTTTTAAATTTAAAAATTAAAGCTTAAAATTTTTCTCATGCAAATGCTCAATAATTTACGCGTATAAAATGGAAGCTTTTAACACTTTTTAATTTAAAAATTCTTAATTAAAAGCCGTTAAACTGCAAAATTATTATTTTTTAACTTTTATGCATTGTACAGTTCAAAGGTGTTAAAAAAATAGAAATTTGCACTATTATTTTCAATGCTATAAATTGAAAAATGAATTTTGTTAAAAATTCAACTATTTTGGTAGAAAATTCCATTTTGTTGAAAATTCGTCTTTTCTGGTTGAAAATTTAACCACTTAGTTGAAAGTTAAACTACTTTGTTAAAAATTCAGTTGTTCGGTTGAAGATTTATAATTTTAGTTGAAAATACGCCACTTTGGCTGAAAATTTAATTATTTTGTTTCAAATTCCCATATTTTGGTAAAAAATTCAACTATTTGATTGAAAATTAACTTTTTTGTTGAAAATTAATATTTTTGATATGAAAAATCAACCATCTGGTTGAAAATTCATGTATTTTGAAAATTTAACTATTTTCGTAGAAAGTCCAACTATTTGGTTAAAAAGTAACTTTTTTCTTGAAAATTAATCCTTTTGCCTTAAAAATTTAACTGCTCTGTAAAAAATTCGTCTTTTTGGTTTAAAAATTCAACAATTTATAGAACATTTTTTTTCTTTCTTGGTTCAGAACTCGGCTTTTTCGTTTCCAAATTGATCTCTTTCGGTAAGGAAATCTCTTTTTTGTTTTGTTGAAAAATCGACTATTTTGGTAGAAAATTAATCTGATTTGTTTAAGGATTCAGCTCTTTCATTGAAAATTCTTATTTTTCGGTTGAAAATTCATGTATTTTGTTAAAAATTCAACTATTTTGGTAGAAAAATTCTATTTTGTTGAAAATTCGTTTTTTCTGGTAGAAAATTTGACTACTTTTTTAAAAATTCAGTTGTTTAGCTGAAGATTCACAATTTGAGTTGAAAATTCATCTCTTTGGTTGGAAATTTAACTAATATGTTTCAAATTCGTTTTCCTTTTAGGTAGAAAATTCAAAAATTTTGATAGAAAATGAAACTTTTTGGTTGAAATTGAACTTTTTTGTTGGGAATTTAACTCTTTTGTTGAAAAGGACCCCGCACAAAATACCAAGAAAAAAACGTTCAGTCGTTTGAGCTAAAACCGACTGGAATGTATTCTTTAAGGTGTACCGAATAAAAGTTCGGATGTGCACTAGGTCCAAAAAGTCCTTAGGTTTCGAGTTACAGGCACTTGAAGGTTATAAAATGACGATCTTTATATTATATGATTTTCAACTTTCTGAGCGCTATACTGACTTAATATCGTGATTTCAGACTAAGTGATCA
>CAKNYM010052873.1:331315-379514 GCA_932195095.1 Andricus curvator
ATATTTGAAAATACGGTTTTTTATAGTAAAACTTTTTTCTTCAACATAATTCAAAATTGATGCAAAAATATAGAAGATTCCTTAGTTTGAAACGAATCGATTGACCTATAATATTAATACTTTTTATTAAAGTGTAGGGAAGTTATGGTAATTTATATTTTTTGAAACTCGGTTTTTTATAGTAAAACTTTTTTCATTATCATAATTCAATGTTGATGCAGGAACAGAAAAGATGTATTAATTCGAGTCGAATCGATTGACCTATAATATTAATAAATTTTATTGGAGAGTAAGGATGCTATGGTAATGTATAATATTTGAAAATACGGGTTTTTGTAGTAAAACTTTTTTCGTCAACCTAATTCAATGTTGATTCACGAATATAAAAGATTCCTTCGTTCGAAACGAGTTGATTGACCTATAATATCAATACATTTGATTAAAGAGTAGGGAAGTTATGGTAATTTATATATTTTGGAAATCGATTTTTTATCGTAAAACTTTTTTTATTATCATAATTCAAAGTTGATGCAAGATCAGAAAATATGTATTGATTCGAGTCGAATCGATTGACGTATAATATTAATACATTTTATTAAATAGTAGGGAAGTTATGGTAATTTACATATTTTTAAAATCGTTTTTTATAGTAAAAATTTGCTCAATCTCATAATTTAAAGTTGATGCGAAAATAGAAAAGTTGTGTTGATTCAAGACGAATCGATTGACCTATAATATTAATACATTTTATTAAATAGTAGGGAAGTTATGGTAATTTATATATTTTTAAAATCGTTTTTTATAGTAAAATTTTTCTCATTCTCATAATTTAAAGTTGATGCGAGAATAGAAAAGTTGTGTTGATTCAAGACGAATCGTTTAACCCATAGCATTTATACATTTCATTAAAGAGTAAGGAAGCTATGGTAATGCATAATATTTGAAAACACGATTTTTTAAAGTAAAACTTTTTTCACTAACATGATTCAAAATTGATGCAAGAACGGAAAAGATTCCTTGATTCGAAGAAAATCGATTGATCTATAATATTAATACACTTTATTGAAGATTAAGGAAGTTATGCTCATTTATAATATTTGAATCATCTGTTTCTAACAGAAAAAATTTTTTCATCGACATAATTCAAAGTTGACGCATGAATAGAAAAGACTTTTTGATCATAAATTTTCAAATAGAGTAATTCCGACAATTTTTGTAAAGAAATCATAAAGCTGGGAAAGGGATAGGTGCGACAGAAATTTTCCTTTCCCTTTTCCAGCTCGAAAAATTATCATTTCGAATACAAAATTTGCTTTGTCTGATTTGTCTTTGTGTTACAAATTTTTTTTGTATTATTTTGTAGTTTTGCATTTTTTGTACATTTCTATTTTCAAATTGATCAAAATGAAGACTTTGGTTTGTCTATTATTCAAAAAAATCACTAATGCTTCCTCTATGAGGAACGGGAAGCAAAGTGCTCGTGAAATGAGCAGCATATAATTATAAATACAAACAAAGTGGAAACACTCGAGATCGAATTCACAGCTAGTTTGATAATTTTTTGTGAACTGAGAGCTGTGGAATTAGGGGTAAGTGAGGGTAGGGGAATCACGAAAAGTAGGGAAATATGGAGAGAGGAATTAGGGGATGTGATGGAAGCGGAAATGAGAGGGGTGGAGAATGTGAGGATAAATGAGGGATTGTAAAGTTAGGAAAGTGAGCGTTTGGAAGTGAGGGAAGGGAATTGTTGGCTGGGGAAGTGATGAGCAGGGGAAGTAGATAAGAAATAAGTTGGGAAAGTGAGAGGAAGTGAAGTTTGAAGTGTGGAAAGAGGAAGTAGGAGAAATGTGGAGACGGAAGTTTGGGGAAATGAAGGGAGGGGAAGTAGGGGAAATGAGAGATGGAGAAGTAGGAAAATAAGGGTTTGCGAACTAGTAGAAGTGATAGGAAATTATGAAAGGTGAAGAAGGGTGGGTGGGATGGGGAAATAAGGAACCCGAGCAAAAATTATGGAAGGAGAAGTGAGAGAAAATAATGGGAGGGAAAGGAGGGGAAATTAGGAGAAATGTGGTAAGAGAAAAATGAGGTAAGGGGAAGTAGATGTAACTATGGGGTAGGGGAAGTGATGGTAGGAGAACTGAGCTGTTACGGGCGGTGAGAGGAAATGAGGAGTTGGAAAGTGGGAAGTGGGGTGGAAAATGTGGTATGAAGAGGTATGGCAAGGGGTGGGTTGGCTGGAAAAGTGAGGAGAGGGGAAAATAGATGAGGAATTAATCTTCTTGATTGAAAAAGCAACTTTTGAGTTAAAAATTTAACTTTCTGGGTGAAAAATTTATATATTTCCTTGAAAATTCGTATCTTTTGGTATAAAATTAATCTCCTTAGTTGAAAATTCATTTTTTTGGTTAAAAATGACATTTCTTAGTTCAAAATGAATCTGTTTTGGTAAATTCGACTCTTTTGTAAAAAATTCTTTTTCTGGCTTGTAAATTCAACAATTTGATAGAAAATTAAACCATTTATTTGAATTAATTACTTGCAATTTTGAAAAAGAAAACATGCTTTTTTAAGTTGTAGAAGAAGTTTCAAATGTCAAACGGGTTTACCGGATTTCCCCATAAAATAGTAGACTCTAGAGTGACAATGTCAACATAAAGTGTCCGTTGTTCCTGGCCTCGGTGGACATTCACCGTTATTAATTTGTTTGTGTCGGACCGAATTTTTATCTTTATTTTTATTTTTTCACCATTTTGTGTGTCTCCCAATGGGATGACGTATTCGACAGGAAGAGGGACGATGTTTCGCCCAACAGAGCGAGAGGCACGTTTTAACGTGGGTTGGCTGGTCGGCCTATATTGTCCTCATAAATCTAACAACGCGGTCCGGAATTAACCCCGCGACTGCCGCCTCTACTTCCGACACCAAGCGACCTCCACATCCGATAAAATGGTACCGGCCCGTTTCATAAACTTCGGATATTATTTATCCCAATTTAATAAACCACCACCGCACCGATCCCTTGTCAAGTCATGGGACCATTTTTTCTCCCCAAGAATCTAAGAAACTGAGAAAAGAAGAGAAAATTAGATTTACTCTTAAGGCCATGTGACGAGTGGGTCACGTGACCGGATTCCTACCTTCCCGCACTTTTTTTATTTGTCAACTTATTTTCACACGAAGCGCCACATGGAGTTGAAAATTTGGGAAACTGAATAAGAAGCACTAAGAAACGCGGCTCTGGTCCTAAATTTGTATGATTATGAAAAAAGCAAAAAAAAAAATTTGTTAGAAAAATTTTTTTTCATACTAATAAACATTTAGGACAAGAGCCGCGTTTCTTAATGCTTCTTATTTATTATTCCAAATTTTCAACTCGATGAGGCTATTCGTGTGAAAATAAGTTGAATAATAAAAAAAGTGCCGGTAAGGTAGGAATCTGGTCACGTGACCCACTCATCACATGGCCTTAAGGGACAGTCCTGAAACTACTTTACCAATTTTATACTTTTTAATCCTCCCCCCCCCCCCCCCAAAAAAAGTAACGTAGCCCAAAATTCTCTCAAAACAGGGGAAATAGGCTATTTTTTCACGAAAATAGGGGAATAAATTCTTTTAAATAAAACATCGTCAACCAAATAGTTGAATTTTCAACAAAAAAGATTTTCGGCCAAAAGAGATGAATTTTCAACTTACAAAGAAGAATTTTAAACAAAAGTTTTCAAGATAAAAATCGATTTTTTAGAAAACATAAACTTTGAATTCCGAAAAGATGAATTTTCAACCAAAAATTCATTTGCAATCAAGAAGGATGAATTTTGAACATAGTGATTGAATTTTCAACCTATAACGATAAATTTTCAAAAAAGGGTTGGAATTTTCAATAACAAAATATTGAACTTCAACCAAAAATGGTATAATTTACAAACAGATAGTTGAATTTTAAAGCCAAAAAGATGAATTTTTTAGAAGACAGTTGAATTTTCAACAAAAAAGTTAATTTTCATGTAAGAAAGATAAATCTTCAACCGAAAAGGATGACTTTTATGCCTTAACAGATGAATTTGAGATATAAAAAGACGAATTTTCGACAAAACAGTTGAATTTTTGACCAGAAAAGATGAAATTTAAAAAAAAAAGTTGAATTCTAAACTAAAAAGTTTATTTTCAACCAAATTGTTGAATATTCTACCTAATTGTTCAAGTTTTAATCCAAAAAGACGAATTTTCTACAAAAAGTTTCCCAAAAATGTGAATTTTCAAGAAAAAAGTTAATTTTCAACCAAAGAAAACCAATTTTCAACAAAATAGTTAAATTTTCAACCAAAAAGATACATTGTTAACAAAGAAAGATTTTCCAGTCGAATTGGGAACAAAATTACACCAAACTGTTAAATTTTCAAGTCAAAGAGACGAATTTTCTACAATAGTTGAATTTTCTACCAAATGAGTTGAATTTTCAACAAAAAAGTTTATTTTAAATAAAGAAAGATGAACTGGAATAATTAACTTTTTAGTGAAAAAAATTAATTTGTAATAAACAAAGATATTCAACAAAATATTCACATTTTTAACCAAAAAGATTTGAGAATGTAGTTTAACGTTCAGCCAATTAGTTAAAATTTTAACCAAATAGGTGAAATTTCTACACAAAAGACCAATTTTTAAATTATATAATGAATCCTCAACTGGAATAGTTAAATTTTCAGTAAAAAAAAGTTTTTCACACAAAAAAAAAATAATTTTTCACAAACTAGTCGGGTTTCAATCAAAAACATAAATTTTCAACTAAAATTATGAATCTTCAACCAGGAAAAAGGAGTTTTTAACAAAAAAGTTATTCTTTTAGCCAATTGAATTTTCAACCAAAACTTAATTCTCAATGAAAGATATAATAGTTGATATTTCAACTAAAAATAATCTTCATTTTAAATTAGAAATTTTTGAATTCATCCAAAAAACGAATTTTCAACAAAATGGTTGAATCCTCAACTAAAAAATGTAATTTTCAACGAAATAGTTAAATTTTCTAGCAAAATAGTTGGAATTTCAACCCAAAAACATGAATATTGTCAACAAAACAGCTGAGTTTTCAACCAAAAATGAAAAATTTTTAACAAAATTGTTCAATTTTCAATAAGATAATTAAATTTTCCATAAAAAAAGATGAATGCCACAAAAAATATAATGGTAAACTTTTCAACCAAAAAGAATGAAATTTTAACCAAAAATAGTTGGATTTTTTATTGGTGAAAATAGGAGAAAAGGGAAAAAGCTGTGAAGCCTGCGATAAGAGAATAGGAATTTTATTTCATTTTTATCACTTCGAAAATATTAGGTTAAACAGCTGGAAATTGTGCTTCATGAATAAAGTTGATTTTCCATTATAAACTTTATACTTTACGTCCAACCAGCTATTTTGGATAAAAATTAAAAAAATAAGAGCATTTTCAAAATTTAAAAAAAATGAACATTTCAATCCAAACAACGCACGATATGAAAAAAAGCCTGGAATAGAAAAACGTTGCTTTTTGAAAGTTCTACAAGATTATCATAACAATTTTTTGAATTTCCTTGAAAAATCAAACATTCAAATTTCGATCGCACAAAAAATAATTAAAAATTCCATTTGGCGGTCAAATTATGCAAGATGCGAAAAAGATGAGTCAACAGAAATTGAGCAGCCAAAAAATATCTAAAAATTTATTATAAATCAATTTCTGCATCTTTTTTGGATGTTTATATTACACCTACAACTGCCACCATATAAATATTGTAGGCATATGCCAAAAAATTAAAGTCAACCATTGTCTGCATTTCTCCCTGTTCCTATTTCACTGAAAAAAAATGAATTCAAGTTTTAAAACTTTTTGGTAAATAAAACTTATCGATTTTTTTTACTTACTCCTGACTGAAAAACATTTAAAAGTTGTTTCAAATAATGCACAAGCATGCAATAATTAAAATTGTTATTAACTTTAAAGATAAATGTAAGTGGCGCAGTTTGCCTGCAGACCTTCAGAAGATAAGACTTAGAAATCGAAAAGTGGTAATGAAACGTGTTTTCATTTTTTATCTATATTTTTTATGCAAGTACAGAAAATATGTGTTAATTCGAGACGAATCGATTGACCTTTAATATTAATAAATTTTATCAAAGGGTAGGGAAGTTATGGTAATTTATATATTTTGAAAATGGGTTTTTTATAGTAAAACTTTTTTCATTAATATAATTTAAAGTTGATACAAGAACAGAAAGCTTGCGTTGATTCAAGACGAATCGATTGACCTATAACATTGATACATTTTATTGAAGAGTAAGGAAGCTATGGTAATGCATAAAATTTGAAAATACGGTTTTTTATAGTGAAACTTTTTTCTTCAACATAATTCAAAGTTGATGCAAGAATATAAAAGATTCCTTGGTTCGGGACGAATCGATTGACCTATAATATTAATGAATTTTATCAATGAGTAAGGAAGCTATGGTGATGCATAATATTTGAAAATACGGTTGTTTATAGCATAACTTTTTTCATTCACATAATTCAAAGTTGATGCAAGAACAGAAAATATGTGTTGATTGGAGACGAATCGTTTGACCTATAATATTAATAGATTTTATTAAAGAGTAAGGAAGCTATGGTTATGCATAATATTTGAAAATACGGTTGTTTATAGTAAAACTTTTTTCTTCAATATAATTCAAAGTTGATGCAAGAAAATAAAAGATTTTTGGTTCGAAACGAATCGATTGACCTAAATATTAATACATTTTACATTAATACAGTAATACAGTTATAACAATTTATATATTTTGAAAATCGGTTTTTTTATAGTATAACTTTTTTCATTAACATAATTCAAAGTTGATGCAAGAACAGAAAATATGTGTTGATTCGAGACGAATCGTTTGACCTATAATATTAATACATTTTATTGAAGAGTAAGGAATCTATGGTAATGCATAATATTTGAAAAAAAAAATGAGAATCAGATAACAGTTTTTAAAAAGTTCTGGCAAACATCTAGTATTCTTATTTCTTTGTGTAAATTTAAAAAAGCTGTGTTATCTGACTCGCAGGTTCTTTCGGCCAAACATAGAAATTGTCAAATATGTTACTAAAATTAATAATTTGAGTATTTAATTATATTTTGCATTGAATTTTATTTGTAAACCAATATTATAAAATTATCTATACGCACGAAACTATTCGAAAGAAAAAGGCGGAAATGAAAAACGGGGGACGTAAAACCTTCAAGCCGTATTAATTAGATAGCGAAACCAGTTGTAGACAAAGCTATCGATGCGGGTACCATAGTACGAAAACGTACTTGTATGAAGAAATTAAATTTTCTTTAGTGAATATTCTTGAGGCCAGAAAAATTTTCTGGTATCAAGAGAATATTGTTTCAGCCGTACTCAGGTGAAAAGGAATGGCGCAGGCCCCATTAAGTTTAACACGTATTTCCCATAAGAAAAAAAGACGTTTTTGTAAATTTTATTCAGAATCGTCAATATTAGTTAAATCGACTTGAAACTCAACATTTATCTTCACAATCAGCCATATAATATTAATAAAATATTGTTTTATAAATATCAACCCCATGAGTATGTTTTAAAGGGTTCCCAATAAACCCCATAAGTGAAAAAATGGGTTTTGCGAGTTTTTGGCGCTAATTATAATTGTTTGCGGTTTTCAACAAATTTCCACTTTTCGTTCAATATTGAATTGCAGTTTTTTTTTAATTTTACACTTTTTGTCCAATTTTCAATTAGAGTGATGTAAATAATTTTTTTGAGCTAATAAAATCAATTGTTTGAAGAATTTTTTATTATTTTTTTTAATAATATTCAATTGGAATAATGCTCGAAACTTATTTTTTTTTTTATATGTTTAACTTTTCACCACTTTTTACGTAGCGAAGTAATAGATAGTGCAAGTTAGCAAAAATAGTTGTTCAAACAATTTATTCAAGGTGAGAAATAGAATAATAATGCGTATATTTATCAAATAATAGCTTATTTCAAGAAGATGAATTTCTAACAAAATACATACATTTTTAATCAAATAGTTGAATTTTCAACCAAGAAGATTAATTTTCTACCAAAAAAGACGAATTTTCAACAAAATACATAAATTTGTAACCAAATAGTTGAATTTTCAACCACAAATATTTACTTCATTTCAAAAATTTTTAACTAAATAATTGCATTTTTATACTAAAAAGATCCATTTTAACCAAAAATGTAATGGTTAAATTTTCATTCAAGAGAATTATTTTTTGATTTAAAAAAAAAAAATTCTACAATACAATTGAATTTTCAGTTAACAAAATTTTCCGACCAAAATTATGAATCTTAAACAAAAAAAAAAATAAACTGTTAGGAAAGTAGTTCAGCTTTTAACCAAGGAGTTGAATTTTCAACCTAAAAAGATGAATTTTCAACGAAAAATGTAATACTTGATACTTCATAAAACAAGTTTTAATTAAAAATAAACAAAAGTTGGATTTTACAAACCAAAAACGAATTTTCAAAAAAATACCAAATTGTTGAATTTTCAAGCCAAAATGGTAAATTTTCTACAAAACAGTTGAATTATCAACAAAAAAGTACATTTTCAACCAATGAATTGAGTTTTCTAAAAAATAGTTAAATTTTCAGTTAAAAAAATGAATTTTTAACAAAAAAATTGATTTTCTATAAAAAAAACGAATTTTCAACAAAATACATAAATTTTTAACAAAATTGTTGAATTTTCTACTGAATTGTTGAATTTTGAAGCCAAAAATACAAATTTTCTACAAAACAATTGAATTTTCATCAAAAAAGTTAATTTTCAATCGAAGCAAATTAATTGTTAACCAGACACTTGCATTTTTAACCAAAAAAGATTAAATTTTTACAGAAAGAGAATTTTTAAGCCAAAAAGGCGAATTCTCAACGAAACAATTGAATTTTCAACCAAGAAGTGTGACTTTTGAACAAAATTGTTAAATTTTCGATAAAATAATTCACTTTCATACCAAAAAAGGATATAAGAATTATTCAAATAAAATTGTAAATATTTCACTGAAATAGTTGAATTTTAAACCAGACAGATGAATTTTTTACTGAAATGATGATTCTTTAACTAGAATAATTGAATTTTTGACCAAGAAGATGAATTTCTACCAAAAGACGAATTTTCAACTGAAAAAGATAATTTTTCTGCCAAGAATTGAATAAATAAATTTTTAGGCAAAAAAAGAAAGTGCAAAAAAAGAGAAGAATTTTTAACTAAAATTATGAAATATTCAACTGGCATAATAGTTACATTTTCATTTTTTTTAAATGTATAATTTTTAACCAAAAAACGTTCAAAGAAAAAGAATAGTTGAATTTTATGCCAAAAAGATGAATTTTTAGCCATAAAGATTATTTTTTTACAAAAAAAAGTCCAATTTTCCACAAAGTACATACATTTTCAAACAAATAGTTTAATTTTTAAATGCAAAATATCGATTTTCAACGAAACAGTTGAAGTTTCACCAAAAAAAGATGAATTTCAAATTGAAATGATGAATCTTCCAAGTACTTTAAGTAATTTATTTAATAAATTTCATGTTTTTTATACAAAATTATAGACAATGAAATGAATAATTTGATGAAAAAACTTCACCTCATTGGCAAATTTGTTGATGACAGCACTTTGAGCTCGCGGAAATTATTACAAAATATTTATTTAATTTTTTTCATGAACATATTGCTTAAAATGTGTTGTATCGAAAAAAAGTAAATAAACGTTTTCAAATAATTACCACGAGACGAAAGTGCTGCCATCAAGAAAATATAATTTCACTTGGAACAGGGAATGTTTTACATGGAATGGGAATTTTTTAAAGGAATTATAATTCGGATTGAGAAAAAAGGAATTTTTAAAAATCCCTCTTTCGAGTCAGAATTCGTCACAATTTGAAAGTTCCCTCTTCTAAATTTTAGGTAATAAAAGTACTTCAAGCAGTTTTCAGAGTAGAAGTAGAATTTCAAAGAAGAAATATTTCTGAATTATAATAGAAATTTTTTTTACATTGTTCGTTGCGAATTCATCGTTTTTTAGTTAGAAATTCAACTACTGGGTTAAAAGTTAAACTTTTGTTAAAAATTAATTTATCCTTTTTTGATGAACATTCAACTATTTGGTTTGGTTGAAAATTAATTTCTTCAAACGAAAATTTAACTGTTCCATTCTGAGTTGAAAATTAAAATTTTCAAGTTCGGAATTTCACAATTTGGATAAAAATTTGTCTTTTTAATTGAAAATTTAACTATTCCGATGAAAATTCATGTATTTTGTTAAAAAATCGATTTTTTTGTTGGTAAAAAATTATCTTATTTTTCTTTGAAAGTTAATCTTCTTGTTTAAAAATTCTTCTTTTCGGTTAAAAATGCAAGTATTCCAGTCAAATATTTATTATTTTAGTTGAAAATTCATCTTTTAGGTTTGAAATAAAATTATTTGGTTGAAAGTTAAGCTCTTTTGTTAAAAATTAATTTTTTTTTTTAGTTGAAAATCCATAGTTTTAATTAAAAATTCCTTTCTTTGGTTGAAAAATGAGCTGTTTGATTGAAAATTTGTTTTTTCTTTGGATGTTTTTTGGTTGAAAATTATTTTTTTTTTCAACTGAAAATGTAACTATTAATCCAGTTGAATATTTCATAATTTTAGTTCAAAATTCATGTCTTTGGTTGAACACTCATTTTTGACTAAAAATTTGATTATTCAATTTTTGGTTGAAAAATTATCTTTGTTAGTTGAAAATTCGTCTTTTTTGGTAGAAATTAATCTTCTTGGTTGAAAATTAATCTTTTTGGTAAAAAATTCAATTATTCTAGTTAAAGATTCATCATTTCAGTTAGAAATTCATCTTTCTGGTTTGAAATTCAACTATTGCAGTTAAATATTTACAATTTTATTTGAAAATTCATCACTTTGTTTGAAAATGTAACTATTATTTTGAAAGTTAGTTTTTTTTTTGTTGAAACTAATTTTTTTTTACTGAAAATTTAACTTATTCCAATTGAAAATTCCATAGCTGTTGTTGAAAATTCATCTGTTTGGTTAAATATTAATTTTTTTAACTTGAAATTTAATTATTAAAGTTTTGGTTGACAATTTATCTTTTTTTAGTAAAAATTAATTTTTGGGTTTGAAAATTGAACTATTTCAGTTAATGATTCATTGTTTTAGTTGAAAACTCTTATGTTTGGTTTACAAATAATTTTTAAAACTAAAAATGTTACTATTTCATTTTCGATTGAAAATTGTTATTTTTAATTGGAAATTTAACTATTCCGATGAAAATTCATGTATTTTGTTAAAAAATCGATCTTTTTGTTGGTAAAAAATGATCTTATTTTTCTTTGAAAGTTAATCTTCTTGTTTAAAAATTCTTCTTTTCGGTTAAAAATGCAAGTATTCCAGTCAAATATTTATTATTTTAGTTGAAAATTCATCTTTTAGGTTTGAAATAAAATTATTTGGTTGAAAGTTAAGCTCTTTTGTTAAAAATTAATTTTTTTTTTTAGTTGAAAATCCATAGTTTTAATTAAAAATTCCTTTCTTTGGTTGAAAAATGAGCTGTTTGATTGAAAATTTGTTTTTTCTTTGGATGTTTTTTGGTTGAAAATTTTTTTTTCCAACTGAAAATGTAACTATTAATCCAGTTGAATATTTCATAATTTTAGTTCAAAATTCATGTCTTTGGTTGAACATTCATTTTTGACTGAAAATTTGATTATTCAATTTTTGGTTGAAAAATTATCTTTGTTAGTTGAAAATTCGTCTTTTTTGGTAGAAATTCCACTATTGCAGTTAAATATTTACAATTTTATTTGAAAATTCATCACTTTGTTTGAAAGTTAGTTTTTGTTGTTGTTAAAAGTTAGTTTTTTTTTGTTGAAAATAATTTTTTTAACTGAAAATTTAACTTATTCCAATTGAAAATTCCATAGCTGTTGTTAAAAATTCATCTGTTTGGTTAAACATTAATTTTTTTATCTTGAAATTTAATTATTAAAGTTTTGGTTGACAATTTATCTTTTTTTAGTAAAAATTAATTTTTTGGTTTGAAAATTGAACTATTTCAGTTAAATATTTACAATTTTATTTGAAAATTCATCACTTTGTTTGAAAATGTAACTATTATTTTGAAAGTTAGTTTTTGTTGTTGTTAAAAGTTAGTTTTTTTTTGGTTGAAACTAATTTTTTTAACTGAAAATTTAACTTATTCCAATTGAAAATTCCATAGCTGTTGTTGAAAATTCATCTGTTTGGTTAAACATTAATTTTTTTAACTTGAAATTTAATTATTAAAGTTTTGGTTGACAATTTATCTTTTTTTAGTAAAAATTAATTTTTTGGTTTGAAAATTGAACTATTTCAGTTAAAGATTCATTGTTTTAGTTGAAAACTCTTATGTTTGGTTTACAAATAATTTTTTAAACTAAAAATGTTACTATTCCATTTTCGATTGAAAATCATTATTTTTTCAGTTCAAAATTTAACTATTTGGTTGAAAATTTGTCTTCTTTTATTAGAACTTCAAACCTTTCTTTAAAAGTTAATGTATTTGGTTGAAAAATTGTATTTTTGGGTACAAAATTAATCTTTTTATTTAAAATGTAATCTTCTTTAAACATTCGTCTTTTTGGTTGAAAATTCGAGTGTTCCAGTTAAATATTCATCAGTTTAGTTGAAATTTTATCTTTTTGGTTTAAAATTTAACTATTCCAGATAAAGATTCATAATTTGATTTGAAAATTCAACACTTTGGTTGAAAATTGAACTATTTTATTGAAAATCCGTTTTTTGTTGAAAATTAATTTTTTCAACTGAAAGTTTAACTATTCCATTTTTTTTGTAAAAAATTGATATTTTTTAGTGGAAAATTTAAGTATTTTTTTCAAAATTCATTTATTTTTCAACTTTTTGCTCTGTTGTGTTAAAAGATGTTTAGAACGAACGTCATGAATTAAAATAAATGTTTGCGTTTTGCGGCAAATATAAATATGTTACTTTGAGTTGACCGCGAAAATTGAAAAACTTGACGGAGGAAAACCGGGAAATGACCGGGAATTTGAAATCGTCCGCCGAATCGCCACCCTGATTATAAGACATGTATATTTTCGATGTAATTTTAATTTAATCTTTTAAGTTTGTTTAATTAGGTGAATTTCATTAAGCCCGCTTCCCTTATATAATTAAAATAAGCAATTAAATTATATAAGTCGATATCTAATTTATAAAATGCAATCCATCATTTGTGACAAAATAAATGCTAAGTAAAACAGAATGTATTGGCCTTTTAAAACTGAAATTAATTATAACATAAATTTACATAAGAAGCGGCGGTTATCTAAAAGTAGATAAAGACACTTTTCAAGGAAAAAAGTGCAACTATCGCAAATTGACAATTCACCAGCGGAAAAGAAAAGATAGGAATAGAAAAAATACGAAGCAAATATTTAAAACTTTATTAAAAACTTGTGAGAATTGGGCATATAAATTGAAAAAAATTATTCATATCAATTTTATTGGTACTCATAATTAGCGAAAAATTTTTTTGATCAACAATACAAAATTTTAGAAATAAATTGCCAATTATAGGTACAAATTTTTTTGAACTATTTGAAATTTGCATGCATTTAAAATACTTATAAATAAGAAATTGGGAAAACTTTAACAATTACAAAATTTAGGGTCTTGCTCTATTTTTATTTATGAAAGCTTTAACATTTTTTTTGAAGATGCATTTTACATTTTCAACATGAAACAGTTTCCAGCTCGCCAAAAAACCTTTTAGATACTTTATAAAGTTTCTAAAATTTATTTTGAAAACATGATTTTCTCTCTGATACAGAATAAAAATTCATAAAAATTTACAAAACGCACAGACCTCTTAAGATTAAAGGTCAAACATCGAAAACTGTAATTTGGTGATTGTGAATTCTCTTTTTTTAAAGCTCCTTCGGCTTTAACGAACATATTTTCATCACGCATATCGTGCTTCGCACTCGTTTTTGTCCAAGCTTCGAACTTTTCTGCATTAAGTTCAACTCTATTATATCAAATTAATATTATACTTATTTCTCTACCTCGGTCTGGGACTGCTTATTCAGATATTGCGAAATAATGTAAAAATTTTATTTTTCATGATTACTTTAATATTTGTTCCTTATTTTGCACAAATTTTTATTCTCAGCTATCCTGAAAAATGTATCATTTCAATAAACTTATATTATTACAATTCATAACATGCATTTATATTGAAACAGATGTGTTTTCATTCTCTTGTTTTTATGATTAAAAAAAGTGAACATCCTATGAAAAAAAAAAATTTCTAATTAATATTTTATTGCAATTTGGGTCGTTTTTCCAAAAACTTTATTTATTTTCAAGGTCATTTTTTTACGATTTAAACAAAAAATACGCTTCCTATCAAAAAATAATTAATTGCAAACTTGTAGCTCTTCTTTGGGTGAACAACTTTTGTTCATTTGTTTTTTCTCGTACCTTGCGTCGTTTTTCCAAAAATTTAATTTTTTAATTTTTAATGTTATTTTTTACGATTAAAACAAAAACTGCGCGTCCTATCAAAGAATGATTAATAACAAATTTGTAGCTCTTTTTTGGGTGAATAACTTTTGTCTATTTATTTTTTTCGTAGCTTGTGTCGTTTCTCCAAAAATAAATTTTTTTTATTTTTAATATTGTTTTTTTACGAATAAAACAAAAACTACGCGACCTATCAAAAAGTGAATAAAAACACGTTTCTTGATCTTTTTTGGGCACACATTTTTTGTCGATTTATCTTTTTTTATATCTTGTATAGTTTTACAGCAAAATAGAATTTTTTATTATTTTTTGCGTCATCAAAATTTGAATTTTCGATTTTTCAAGAAAATTCCAAAGTTGTTATGATAATCTTGTAGGGCTTTCAAAAAACGTTTTTCTTTTCTTGCCTTTTTTTCATATCGTGCGTAGATTGCGCTTTGGCACACTTTTTAAGGGTGTAGAAAGGACGACTTCCTTAGCCAGCTATTTTGGATAAAAATTCAAAAAGTTAGAATATTTTGAAAATTTTTAAGAGCATTTTCTTTCAAGATTGAATTTATCCCCATGACTTTTTTCTATAAAAAGAAAATTATGAGAGTTATAGCATTTTCAAAATCCGAAAAAACAAACGAAAATGAATATTTTAAGCCAAGCAACGTACGATATGCAAAAAGTTATGGAAAGAAAAACGTTGCTTTTTGAAAGCCCTACAAGATTATTATAAGAACTTTTTGAATCTTCTTAAAAAATCAAAAATTCCATTTTGTGGTCAAACTATGCAAAAAACGAAAAAAGGTGAATAAATAAAAATTGTGCACCCAGAAAATATCTACAAATTCGTTATGAATTACTATTCGATTTGACAGGTAATTTTTGTTTTATTTGTAAAACACATTAAAAATAAAAAATAAAATTTTTGGACAAACGACACAAGCTACGAACAAAATAAATAGACAAAAAAGAGCTACAAATTTGTTATTAATCAATTTTTGATAAAACGCTTGGTTTTTGTTTTAATCGTAAAAAATAAACAAATTACATTTTTGGACAAAAATACAAAAGGTACAATAAAATGTTTAATGACAAAATTGTTTTTGAATTAGATCTGAAAATTTGTTTTTAACCTTTTTTTCTCACGAGACACGTGATGAGAATGTGTTCGTTAAAGCCGAAGGAGCTTTAACAAAAGAGAATTCACAATCACTAAATTGCAGTTCTCGATGGTTTGATCTTCAATTTTAAAAGTCCCGTGCAAACTTGCTAGCGAACATTTGAGACCCTGTAATTTCCTTGTATTCATACAGGATCAAATAATTATAATAATGTATATAAATATTCATATTAAATTATATTAATTTTAATATTAATCTATATTAATACAGAATCAAATGCTTAAATTTATTAGTTAATAGAATTTTTTAATATGTTCAATTTTCCCGCCTTAATATTTAAAACTTTGGAAACATTTCAACGTTTCCAAAATGTCATGAAACTTTTAATTTGTCCAAAGTTTCATAAAACTGTAAAATCCTATTTTATTTATTAATCTCCTGGATATATTTTGAAGCAAAGAATCTAGATTTATTTTTATATCACCTCGATTCTCTTTTTCACCTTCTCTCTCATAAATATTGTTTTTCGCGGATTTCGTTGAGCCTTTTGATATGTGAACCGGATAGGATATTCAGTCAAAGAATAAAAAGCAAGTGCGAGTGGATCAGCTGGATTCGGCTCGGAGGAAAATATTTGTATTTTTTTCATATCAAGTGAGTTCGAACGTAAACCGCATCATTCAATCGATGGCAATATTGGATCCAGTCCTCTCGTCGAGACCTAAAAGAAATTTCTTCGTTCCTTGCAGAGTATCGCGGATAATCCGCTCCGCGAAGCTGAATTTTAAAGTACCTCGTCCAAGTGAGCGCCAGGCGTCTACAAAAAAGCATTTCGTAGCTTATTAGGGCTATAATTAAGTCGTTCAAATCTCCCCCTCCCATACTTCCCCTACATTCCCCTATTTCCCCTCCCCACACTTCAACCTTCACTTCCTCCTCTCTTCCCCAACATCTTCCTCATATACTTCACCCCCCCCCCCCCTCCTCACTTCCCCAGCCAACACTCTCCTTCCTCTACTTCCACACCTCACATTTCCCCTCACTTCCCAAACCCTCATTTCCACCCTCCTCACTTTCTTTAATTCCCTTCTCATCACTCCCCATACTTCCCTACCCCTCTTTCCCCTCACATTCCCAACTGCTTCTCCCCTCGCTTTCCTTCCCATCATTTTCCCTCACTTCCCCTACGCCACCTCTCCTAATTCCTCCTACGTCTGCTTCCCCTATTTGCCCCACTTCTCATCCCATAATTTCCCCTCTTATCACTCCCCATACTCCCCTTCCCCTCTTTCCCCTCACATTCCCTACTGCCCCTCCCCTTGCTTTCCTTCTCATCATTTTCCCTCACTTCCCCTACGCCCCCTCCCGTCATTCCCCTCACTCCTCCACTTCCCCTCCCCTAATTTCTCCTACGTCTGCTTCCCCTATTTGCCCTACTCCTCCTCCCATCATTTCCCCTCACATCTCCTCCTTGTAAAAAAGTACGTCGGTCGGACGGACGGACGGTAAGCCGACCGAAACTATAAGGGTTTATGGGCGGGGCTACGAAATACTAAGAAGTGGAAAAGTGACCTATTTGATCCGAAAAAGTTGCAAAAAATGAATAATGTTCTTTTAAATTCAAAAGAATTCAAAAGGATTCGATACGATATTTATAACAATTCCAAGCCAATTTTAACGAATTCAGGATGAAATTTGAAAAATCCATGAATTCACTAATATTCAATTGAATTTAGAGGAATTTAGGGGAAATGAAAACAAATCCAAAAATTCATAGAAATTCAAAATGAATTTATAAAAAATTCAAGTGAAATGAAAAAAAAAGAAATTTACTCCAAGCTATTCCAGTGATTTTAGTAAGATTTGAGTGAATTTAGAAGAATTCAAGGGAATTCTAGAGAATATGATAAAATACCTAAGAATTCGAAGTGAGTTTCAAAGACATCAGAGTAAATTTTTAAAAATTCATTCTTTCGAATCCATTTAATTAAGTAGAATTGAGTGAATTGAGAAAATTCAAAAGATTTCAACGAGTTAACAAAAATCATGAGAATTCCAAAGATATAATAAAGTGTAAAAGAATTCAGGATAAATTCACAAGAATTCAGGGTGAATTCCAACTGAATTCAAATGAGTAGAAAAAAAAATTTTAATCCAAAATATTCCACTGATTTCAGTAAAATTTAAAGTGAATTGTAAAGAATTGAAAGGGATTCAAGAAAATTCAAGAGACATTTATGAAATTCTTAAGAATTTGAAAGAATATATTTAAATAAAATTTTAAGAATGAAAAAATGTCCATCGAATTGAGTGATATAGGTGTAAAGAAAATTCAGCGCGAATTTAACAAAATTTAAGTGAATTGAAAACAATTCAAAAATATTTTTGAAAACTCCTTGAATTAATTAAATTTGGAAAGAATTGATGAAAATTAAAGGTAATTCAAAAGAATTTGATGAAATGCCTGAGAATTCAAGGTGAATTTAAAAGAATTTAAGGTCACTTAAAAAAAGAACTAAAATTTTTTTAATCCATTTCATTGAGTGGAGTTGAGTGAATTCAGCAGAATTCAAGTGGATTAGACAAATTTCAGCAAGACCTAAAAAATCAAGAGAATCGCAAAGAATTCAAAAGAATTTTGAATAATTCAGGAAATTAATTTGAATGAGCTTAGAAAAATTAAAAAAATACAAAATATTTCACTGATTTCAGTGGAATTAGAATGAATTGAGAAAAATTCAAAGGAATTCAAAAGAATTTGATGAAATGCCTCAGAATTCAAGGTGAGTTTTGAAGGCCTAAGGATGAATTCTAAAAAACTAGTTAAAAAATTTAATGAGTTATGTTATTTGAAAAAATTCAAGAAAATTCAAAAGAATTTAAAAGAATTTAGGATCAATTAATGAGAAGCCCGGGTGAATCCTAAATGAATTGAAAAAATTCAAAATATTCCATTGATTTCAGAAAAATTGGATTGAGTTTAGAAGGATTCAAGGGAATTCAAGAGAATTCGACGAAATTCATACGAAATCAAGATAAATCTAAAAATAATTTGAGTGAATAAAATAATATTTTAAAAATGCAAAAAAATTAATAGCATTCAGATAAATGAGAGTTAATATAATTAGTGAATAAAAATTTGATGAAATCCATAGGAATTCAAGGCTACTTTAAAAGTCTTCAGGGTGAATTAAAAACATTGAAAAAAAAAAGATGATTTGAGTTCAGTGGATTTCAAGAAAATTTTAAGGAATTGAGGGTGAATTTAGAAGAATTCAAAGGAATTAAAAAAAATTCAAGAGAATTGAGATATCCTTGGGGTTTCTGTTTTAATTTACTGAAAGAAGTGATTTAATTTATCTTTTTATTGAAAGAAGTGACTAAAGTTATTTTTTTATTTTTAAAAATGACTATAGAAACTTTATTTAAAAAAATTTATTGAAAAGTTATTTCAGGGAAAGAAGTGTCTAAAAGTGACTTAAGTATGGCATCCCTGGTCATTAGTCGCAAAGATTTTAAATAAAAAAAAATAAGATAATGAGAATTTTAATTGTGAGTAATAATGCAAGTTGTTAATTAGAACTTTTTTTTACAGAGTCACGACAGTTGGCAAGGGCATGACAGCGATCAGGTAAGAATCACTTTTTCAACTCAAAATTGTTTAGATTTCCGTACGAAACTTTCGTTCCATTTTGTTAAAACATAAAAAATTGTATTTTGTGAACCAAAGATACCTTTTCTTTCTCTGTAAAATATTTAAAAAGTGCTGGAAAAATATTATAATTCAATGAAGAACGAAATGGAACGAAATTTTCATTCAGGCCACCAAAAATGCTACTTTTATCCGCTTCGCAAATCGTTCACGCTTTTGCATGCTGCAATTGTACATTCCAATCACTGCATTTACAAATTGCACCATCAATTCTTGTTAATAAAACCACTCTTCTTACCCTCACGACTTCACTTATCTGAAAATCTAATTAATTCTCCCCACTTTTCGAACCTTTCGACAGCAAATCTACGCTGATCGGAAATTTTCCGCTCACTATAATCCGTCGAGTGTTCGAAGCGAGTCTTTAGAATGGACAGGTAAATCCTGAAAATCACGAAAAAGTCAGGGAATTTTTTGTCAGGGAAAGTCAGGGGAAATTCAGGGATTTTGAAAAGAAAATTTCAAAAATCAGGGAATTTCTGTAAGAAACGAGCAGTTGGACAAGGGCGTTTTTGGACACAAATCCCTACCTTACCGACTTCGAGACCATTCTACAGCTCAAGTGGTTCATGTCCGTGCTAAGTTTTTAGATTCTTATAGAAGGGAGCCGATGACTTATTCATCATATCAGTTCAATATTTCTTATAAACATTTTCAATATTTTATTTGCATTTGCTCTTGCATTTTGTACTGCGCAATATAGTTGATAAAGAACAAGGATGATTTCTGTCAACTATATTTAAAAAATTTTTAATTAAATTTATTCAGAAAAAAGATCTTCATCTTTCACTCCGCTGGGATTCGAACACCAGGTCAACTGATTTCCGGTCAGGTGCTCTAACCACAGATCTACTAGAGAGAGAGATTTTCACAGCGTGTGTGAAAGGATTTTCACAGTGTGTGTGAAAGGATTTCCACAGTGTGTGTGAAAGGATTTCTCTTTGGCTCGATCGTTACCATCTCCGATGATAATACAGATTCCTAGTAAAAATTGATTTGTATATAACATCTTGCATAATAAAGCGTATTTCAGAAAAAGGATTCTTCCTCTGATCTCTCTAGTAGCTCAGTGGTTAGAGCACCTGACCGGAAATCAGTTGACCTGGTGTTCGAATCCCAGCAGAGTGAAAGATCTTTTTTCTGAATAAATTTAATTAAAATTTTTTTAATTTATAGCTCCATCTAGTCTGAGGAAGTTAAATATTTTCAGTATTAGAGGATATAACTTTGATCGATATTGTAGATTTCCATTTTCACAGTGTGTGTGAAAGGATTTCTCTTTGGATCGATCGTTACCATCTCCGATGATAATACAGATTCCTAGTAATAACTATATGAAGCAGTGGAAAATTCAAGGACAAATCGAAATAAAACCTTGAAAATGTCTACGAGAAATGAATAATTGATATGATAAATAACCTTGTAGTTGTTCACGAGAAATTGGTCTCTCACAATTGCGCAATATAATTCTTTGACGCCACCGGTCCCTTCGAGAAGATTCTAGAAACTTAGCACGGACATGAACCACTTGAGCTGTATAATGATCTCGAAGTCGGTAAGGTAGGGATTTGTATCCAGAAACGCCCTTGCCTATGTACTGAAGTACTTTAATTAACTGTAATTTTTTTAGGATAAAGTCACTATAGTCACTTTTTAAAATGAAACGATCACTTTAATCAATTAACGCGTGGTCAAACACTATTGAATTGAGGTCAATACCTATTAATGAATTTTCTTGTATTCTTTTGAAATATTTTAGGGTGTTTTAAAGGATTCCAAGAAGTTTTGAATAGATTTTGATAATTTGAAAGGATTTTAAATATTTTAGGATATTTTCAAAAATTCCTAGGAATTTATTTTTATTAATATTGAATATATTTCAATAATAATGTTTACATAAATTCTTCAAACAATTTATTATTGTTTTTAGCAATTTTCTCTTAGAATAGAGTTAGAAACTCGCGGTTTTTTCAAAAAATTTTCACTTTTTGCCTAAGTTTTTATTAGAGTGAGGTAATACCTCATTTATGTTAACGAAAATAATTGTTTAAACAATTTATTATTATTGTTAATAATATTCTCTTAGAATAATACTAGAGAATCGCAGTTTTTTTGAAAAATTTTCCACTTTTTGTGCAATTTCCAATGAGAGTGAGGTGAATAATTAATTAAAATTAACAAAAGTAATTGCTTGAACAATTTACTATCATTCTTAATAATATTCAATTCAAATAATTTTAGAAATTTGCGGCTTTTTCTGAAATTTTCAACTACTTGTCTACTTTTCACTTTGTTTGAGTTAATAATTAATTGAATTTAGCAAAAATAATTATTTGAACAAATTATTATTTATAATTATCTTCTTCTTTATTGATGCTAGATAGTTGCAGTTTCTTCTAAATTTTTCTACTTTTTACCCACTTTTTACTTATTAGGGTAATAAATAATTCAAGTTAATAAAGATAGTTATTTAAACAAATTAATGAATGTTTATAACTATCTTCTCTTAGACATGTGCTAAAAAGTTGCAGTTTTTTCTGAACTCTTAAACTTTTTGTCCACTTTTCACTTAGTGAAGTAATATAATTAATGCAAGTTAACAGACATGCTTACTTAAAAAATTAACTATTTTTTATAATTACCTTTTCTTACAATAATGGTAGAAAGTTGCTTTTTTCTGAAATCTTTAGCTTTGCTTTGACTTTTTAGTTATGAACAAATAATAAGTGAACCTCAACAAGAATCATTTTTTAAATAGTATTGTCTTATTTGAAGCAAATTATTTTTGCTCTTTTCCCAATGTTTAAAGAATTGAAATTAAAACAAAAAAGCTATCTTACACAAGAGACAAAAACAGAGAATGGAATAATTAGGAGTAGGTGGGAGGTCTATGTATATATATATATATATATATATATATATATATATATATATATACATATATATTCACAAAAAAGAAAGAGATTGTAATTTTTATTTATCATTTGTTCATAACTAAAAAAGCAAAGCAAAGTTAAACATGGCAGAAAAACCCGTAACTTTCTAGCATTTATCTAAGAGAAAATAGTTATAAACAATAATAAATTTATCAATTATTTTTGATTAACTTACATTAATGATTACTATACTAAGTGATAAGTTTACAAAAAGTTAAAAATTTCAAAACAAACAGCAACTATCTAGCATTACTATAGGAGAAGATAGTTATAAACAATAATACATTATTTGCACAATTTTTGTTAGCTTGCATTAATTATTACCTCAGTCCAAGTGCAAAGTGGACAAAAAGTTTGAAAATTCAGAAAAAACCGCAACTATCTAGCATTACTATAAGAGAAAATAAACAATAATAATTTGTTGAAACAATTATTTTTGATACATTTAATTAAAAATTACCTCACTCCAAGTGAAAAGTGGTCACAAAGTTTAAAGTTGCTAAAAAAATAATAAATTATTCAAACAATCTATGTGAAATTAAAAAAAAAAGCAAAAAAAAATAATTAGGGCCAAAAACTCGCAAAACCCATTCTTTCACTTATGTAGTTTTTCTGGGAACCTATAAAACAGACTTATGGGGTGATATTTAAAAATTAATATTTCATTCGTATTCTGAATAAACTTTACAAAAACGACTTTTTTCTTATGGGAAGTACGTGTTAAACTTCCTGGGGCTTGAGCCACCTCTAAATAACATTTCTTTTCAAAGAAAAGAAATCGATTCATTTTTGTGTGTATTCGAACAAATTTCCGGGCGATATGCATAAAAATTCGAGAAAAAAATTTTCCAATGAATTTTTGGACCACCCTACTGCCCAGCGAGGAGAAATCCCAGGACTTTTCGTCGAAACGGCTCAAATCCCAGATTTGAGTTTTCCACCTCTCTCCACTTCCTCTTCTACCACCACCTCTCTCAAGCGAGTAGAAAGAAGTGGTGGTGGAAATGCACCATCTGGACTTTGAGTAAATTTCTCCTCGCTGTCCAGGCCTGTTGTAAATCGATTTGTTACGTACATTTAGCGATTGAGGAACGGTGGGGCAATGGGGCATATATCAGAGAAGATTGGGGGAAGAGGGAGTAAAGAGGGGGTTGGGTGAATGACTACAATGTAGACGGGCAAAGCAATTTGCGTGACATTGATGCATGTGATACGTGGCTACGCCACTGCTCTCCGTTATTACCCGCGCGTTGTGGTTTAATGACGTTACCCTTACTAAACCATCCCGTTCTTCGCCTCTCAAAACTGCCCCATAAACCAACCCAGAATTCATTGGAAGCTTCAGATGGGTCCTCAAGCGCCTGCCGATTAGTTAAAGTGAATTCATGCCGTCTTCGCAAATATTTGGGTTACGTGTTTCTTGCATGGAATTCGCTGTAAACGAAGGCGTACTTAAGTAGAAAGGTATTTCAGCTAACTCGAAATTACCTTTCCTCTGAGAGCGATTCATTATGCTATTCCAGGGTATTTACTAGTGGAATAGAAGCTTCTAATGTGTCCCCTAAGGGTTTACATTTTTCTTGTATCTCTTCCCTATTCTTTTACACCCCCCCCCCCACACACACTTACTTGGTGGTGGGAGGGGGACCTACAGTTTAAGGTGGGTTCCGAACCACCAAGAGCGACAGCTTTAAGTTCTTAGAGAACCTTTTTCTCTAGAGGTACCGGTCCGCATGGGCCGCCCTCCCCCTGTAACGAACCGTAACAAAATATCCCCCCCCCCACCACCCCACCTCTTGCTTTACGTAATTATGGTTTCCAGAAATAATAAGATATGCGACTTGAAACTAGTGTTGTATTCAAGATAATACATGCTTTGCAGGGTGAAAACATATTCAAAATTCTATGATTTTTCCTCGACCAATTTTTTGTCTTGACCATTAACATTCAAATACCATTAACATCGAGATTAACATTCATATGCAAATTAAAAATTTTTGAATTCATTCATTTTCAACAAAAAGAAGTGACTTTTCTACGATAAAAGATGACTTCTTAACCCTTTAATGGCCACTGTTGCAGCTGAGCAACGTTCACTATTTTTGATTTTCCTAATTTTCAGGTAACGAGCTTAGAATTTCCCAAAATAAATGCGTGCATCAAATCAAAGTGGACTATTCCGCATTTTTGAAGGTGCTTTTGAAGTATCGTATACTCAATAGAATCCGAGAAAAATGGAAAAATTAAAAAAAAAATTGTTTGAAAAAATCGATCAGA
Organism: Andricus curvator; assembly: GCA_932195095.1. Classification (NCBI taxonomy): domain Eukaryota; kingdom Metazoa; phylum Arthropoda; class Insecta; order Hymenoptera; family Cynipidae; genus Andricus; species Andricus curvator. Next base: position 355,950 of record CAKNYM010052873.1, read on the forward strand.
AAACGACCATACATTATTCCTGAATTTTTTTAGAATTTTTATTCAAAAGGATCAAGGATTGGCCCTTAAAGGGTTCAGAAAATACTTAAATTTTCTACAAAATAATTAAATTATCTACAAAAAAATTAAATTTTCAACCTTGAAAGATAAATTCGCAAAAAAAGAGTGTAATTGTTAATATTTCAACCAAGAAGGATGAAATTTCATTTAAAAAATTAATTTTAATATGAAAAAGACTAATTTTCAACCAATAAAGATCTTTCAGTAATGAAAGAAAAAAAGTTCAACTAAATTGTTGAACCTTAACGCCAAAAGACGAATTTTCTGCACAAAAATTAATTTTTCAATCAGAAAAATAGGAATTTTCAGCGAAAAAAGTAATTTTCAACAAAATAGTTGAATTTTCAGTTAAAACAGATCAGTTTTCAAATAAATAGTCAAACTTTAACCAAAGAGATGAATTTTGAACTAAAGATATGAATCTTCAACAAAAATATGATTTCTTAACGAAGTGGTTCAAACAACATTTTCAGGCAGAATAGTTTAAATAAGAAGTAAATTTTCTACGAAGATACTTGAATTTTCAACCCAAAAAGACGAATATATAATAATAACAGTTGAATTTTCATACAAAAAGTAGATTTTTGGACAAAAAAGGATGACTTTTTAACAAATTTATTGAATTTTCAACCAAAAAGTTGCATTATTATCCAAGAAATATGAATTTTCTACTCAGACAGATGAATTTTTAAATAAAAATGATGAATTTTCAAAAAAATAGTCGATTTTTCATCCAAAAAATATTGCAGGTGGTTTTTCAACAAAACAGTTGAAATTTCGACCAAAAATGATGACTTTTCACCCAAATTATTAAATTTTTAGCCAAACAGTTGCATTCTTATCCAAGAAAGATAAAATTTCTACTAAACCAGATGAATTTTTAAAGCAAAAAGACAAATTTTCAAAAAAATAGTTGGATTTTTATCCAAAAAACATTTCAATTGATTTTTCAACACAAAATGTGAATTTTTCTCAAAAGGTAATTTTTCTACGAAATAGGCGAATTTTCAAGCAAAAAGATTGACTTTTTAACAAAACTGTTGAATATTGAAACAAATAATAAAATTTACAACTAAAAAGATAATTTTCAGGAGGAAGCAACTGCAAAAAAGAAATATAAATACAAGGCAAATAAATTACTAACAAGAATGTTATATCAGCATTACCGCAATACTTAATTTTAAAAATTCTCTAATTTTTCCTGACCAATTTTGGAATAAAATTTCAAAATACTATTTATTGTTTAGGTTCAGTTTGTTTATTTAATTTTAAGGTTATTTAGATATAATTTTCCTAAGATTGTTGAGAAAATTAACAAACATTTTTGAAGATTTCAGATTGCAAATAAAAATTTCAACAAAAAAGTTCATTTTCAAAGAAAAAAAGATTAATTTTTAAACAGTTGTGTTTGTAACCACAAAAACTGAATTTTTTACCAAAAGAGACGAATTTTCTACAAAAAAGGTCAATTTCAACCAAATAGTTGAATTTACAACCAAATTGATGAATTTTTTACCAAAAAGACGAACTTTCAACGAAATTGTTACATTTTCAACCAAATACATTCATTTAAAAAAATAAATAATTTTTTTTTCAAGTATATAAATGAATAGTAAATACATTTTAAACCAAAATGATGAATCTTCAAGCAGGAAAATGAATTTCCCAAAAAATAGTTCATTTGTTAACCAAGTAGTTGAATTTTTAACTGAAAAAGATCAATTCTCAACGAAAAATGTGTTGGTTAATATTTAAACCCAAAAATATTTTCATTTTATATTAAAAACAATTAAAATAAAAAAAAAGAATTTTCAGAAAAAATGGAATACTTGACCACAACAGATTAATCTTCAAGAAAATAGTCACAGTAAGAATCATAGACTGTTTAACTAAGATAATAAATCTTCAACCAAAAAAATTAATTTTTAACAACCTAGTACGAATTTTAACCAAGTAGTTGAATTTTCAACAAAAAGTATGAATTCTGAACGTAAAAATTATTATTTGTTATTTAAACTTAATAATATTTTAATCTTAAATAAAAAGGAGTGGAATTCATTCAGAAAAGAGGAATTTTTAACAAAATAGTCGAATCGTCAACCAAAACAAATATATGTACAACCAAACAGTTATATTTTTAACCAAAAAATATAATATTTCCACCAGAAGAGATGAATTTTCAAACATCTTTGAAACTGACACAAATTATTCTTAAAATTTAGAAAAATCTTTCAAAATTAAAAAATTGCCTGAAAATATTGCAGATTTTCTTCAACATTTTTAGGAATCTTTAAAAAATTTTGGAATTTTTAAAAATTATTTGTTAAAAATAAAATATCATTAAAAATTTCCCCAGGAATGTTAAGAAAAGTTTTTTTATTTTCTTGATACCTTATAAAAGTATTAAAATATTTTGTTTAAAATTTCTTGAAATCTTTTCAAATTTTCTAAACATCCATATCTTTTTAAATGATTATAATTTTTCCTACAAATTGTTCTTGAAATCTTCAAAATAAATAAAATATTTTTAAATCTTCAAGATTATTTTTGAAAATTTTTTGAAATGTTAAATTTTTTTTGAATAGGCCGTAGCTACGTGTATTGAAATTTCGGTCCAAATAGCTGGATTTTTGTTTTACGAACAGGGACAGCTGGAAAAAGGGCTATTTGGACTGTAATTTGGGTACCTATAGCCGAATTTTTTCGGTTCATGTAGACACCCCCTGTTAAATATTCTTTAAAATTAATTTTTGAAAATAAAAGTCATTAACCATTTTCCCGGGAGTCTTAAGAATTTTTTTTTTTCCTAATACCTCTCAAAATCATTAAAAATTCAAAATTTTATTTCACAATCTGTAAAAATCTATATTTTGTTTGAAATGTTTTCAAATTTTATAGTACTTTTGCTACAGTTTGGACTTGTAAAAAATGTTAAGAAAAACTGATTTTTTGGACATAAGGCGTTACAATTTTCAGATAAAAGACTAGAACTAGAACTAGAATTTCAAGCACTTTCATAAAACTAGATAAAACCTTTAGAATTTGTTAATTAAATAAATGAATAGCCTTTATCTCTTCTTAAATTTAAGAAGTATTGATTAAACAATCTTCGTACTTTTAAATTCTATTTCCGTAAAAATATAATTTTTTTATCAAATTCTAAACAGGATACTGTTTAAAAAATAAACATTAAAAAACTATTACAAAAAAATGAGAATAAATTATTTGTGTAGCATGATTTTTACTTTGCTATGAGTCAAAACGTGGCATGTGTCACTTGAACTAAAGTCAGGGCAAAATCAAACAAAAGCTGTTCCAAGATAGAGAAACCAATTTTCTTTACATGTGTTTTTCAAGGATTAAAGAATAGCCAAATAAAGCATCAAGTTTTTTCTGTGACTGATTGCAAAAAAAAACTTGTGATAGGCACCAGGGCGAAGAATTTGAAGGTGGGAGAAGTTGATCGTGCCTTGACTTAATTACATAACAAGGTTCTCGCATATACTATTATGACATTTTCTATATATTCTTCAGGCCAGTACATTATCAGTTCTCGAAGCGAGTCTTTCACAGTTGATACGCAAATATTCAAACAAAGACGTTCATTCGTTCCTTAGTAGTGTTCCAAGTGTTAGTTAAAAATGGATTCATTAACAATTATTTTCACCATTCTAGCCAGTGGATTAGCCTACTATTATTACAAGAAGAAAAATATTTTTGATCGTCTGGATATTCCCTATGATCCACCAAAACCTCTATTCGGAAGCATGATTCCCTGTGTGCTTAAGAAAATGAACATTTTCGAACTCATTCAAAAATTGTACAACGATAATTCGGAAGCTAGATACTTTGGAATGTTTGAATTTGGGACACCAGTTATCGTAATTCGCGATCCAGAGCTCATTAAATCCATCTCAATGAAAAATATTGACAAATTTTTGGATCATCGGGGATTCACGAACGAAACAGGTGATCCACTTTTTAGAAACTTTCTCTTTTCATTAAGAGGTAGCAATTGGAGGAAAATGAGGACAATACAGGGTACCTTATTCTCTTCCGGCAAGATGAAAATAATTTTCAACCTGATAAAGGAATCTACAGTCAAGTTTACCGACACGTTGCTCGAAAGGTTGAAGGAAAAAAATGATATTGTAAACCTTAAAGATGTTTTTTCAAAACTCAGTACTGATATCCTGACGAGTTGTGCTTTTGGAATTGAAATTGACTCAATGAATGATCCGGAAAATAGATTCCATGTCATTGCTACACAGTCGTTATCTTTTGGAGGTATCTTGAGCTTCAAATTTCTCCTCATCAGGAATTTCAAGTTTATATCTCGACTTTTTGGTGTGACGATTTTCAGTGATAGTTTAAATCGCTTTTTCAGGAATGTCACAAGTTCAAGCATAAAAGAGAGAAAAGAAAAAGGGATAATGCGTCAAGATTTTTTGCAAATGATGATTGAAACTAAGGACCAGAACAATCGACCAGTGAGTGATGAAGGAATCACCACTAGTGTTTCTTCTTTCTTTTTTGCAGGAATTGAAACCAATTCCACAGCATTGTGCTTTACTCTTCATGCAATAGCTACCAACCAAGATTGCCACAAAAGGCTTCAAAAGGACATAGACGCTGTTTTAGAGGCTTGCAATGGAGAACCATCATACAACGATATCAGTAACATGCCATACCTCGATGCTGTGATTGCCGAAAGTTTAAGACTTTATCCGCCAGGTGGTTTTACTGACAGAGTTTGCACAAGCAAATTTGAACTCCCACCAGTTTTGCCAGGAAAAAATCCTGTATGTATCGAACCTGGAATGTCGATTTGGATTCCTATTTTTGCTGTACATCGGGATCCTAATTATTACGAAAACCCGGAAGAATTCGTTCCTGAGAGATTTCTAGGCGACAAAAAAAAAAGTCTTATGAATTCTGGAATTTATATTCCGTTTGGTTTGGGACCAAGGATGTGTCTCGGATCTAGATTTTCGATTTTGCAAATTAAAGTTATGTTATTCAATCTACTGTCAAGATGTAATTTTAAACCTTGTTCTAAAACTCGTACATTGCTAAAGCTGAGAGCAGATAGTTTTGTTTTGCTTCCGGAAGGAGGATTTTGGTTAAAGATGGAGGCGAGGGAGTAGAATTTGTTTATTGTATGTTTTTTTTAGATATTGAATCTTTTCTATAAGACTAAAAATTGTTTCGAGAAAAAAAAAATTGTATTAATGTGTCTAATTCCTGTAAAGGCGAAAAAGGCAAGTGTGTCATTCTAACCACATAAATAGAAATCGTTTGACGACATTCAGGAACTCTTTGAGTGAGTTTTATATTCAATTTGAGCACAACTTCTTGGTATTTTATAAATATTAGGGCGGAAATTCAACAATTAGATTTATTTTATAATTAACTCAATTTGAAATATACAAATAAATTATAATTTACTTTGAAATGATACACAAACAACTTAGAAACAAAGGTGGTACATGTTTTTATCAAAACATATTTAGGATGAAAAAACCAGTTCTCGTCAGATTACTGAAGACTTGTATTTTATTTACTACAAGAAACTATCCACCTAGAAACACTACCCAAATCGGGTAGTTTCACGCGTACCCTGAAAGGGAAATGGTTTAATGGTATACTACTACTACTACTACTTTGTGATTTATCCATATTCTGTGACAAAGATTTATGTATTTTGTTTGATCCATTAAATTCCTTGATATGAGAGAGATTTCCTTTAATTTATTAAAATCTACGCCAGAGGCATCCGTCATATCCTTTTGTGAAAAATCCGAATTGAGTTATTCTTCTCAAGCTATTGATATTCTTTAAAATCCTTTAAATCTATATCTATCGAAATTTATTAAAATCGTTCAAAATCAATGCAGATATGTGAAATTTTTGAAAATTCTCGAAAATCCTTTGTAATTCCAGACAAATTTTTTTAAATTATAAAAATACCACATGAGTCCCCTCGAAATACATTGCTAACTCTCCTTGAAACCTAATCATAATCAAACTTAGTCCGAGAAGAAATCGGCAGGCATAGACATAAATTTAAAAAAATTGTAATTTTTCTTATTATTAAATCCCTGATATAAAAATATGAAAAAATGCAACCAGTTGTGCTTTTGCGATTAAAATTGATTGTCGAATTGAATGATGAAGAAAACTGCACGAAACGAAAAGCTTCAAGCATTGGGAGCTAAATAACAAAATTTTCCTAATTTTTCTTATTTTTCATATTTGGAATTTTAACAGGAAGCAGATTTTTCCGTAAGGTTCCTAGAATTTTTCTACGCCCCTCAGTGGTCACTTTAGTTTCCGAAACCTGGAACTTGAAAGCTTTGAATTATATCCAAACAACGTTTTATTCTTGCTAACGACGCTGAAGTTTTGCATCGCTTAATTCTTGAAGCACAGAAGCTCAGAAGTTTTCAAACCAAGAATTCTTAATTGTCCAAAAAATCTTTTATTATTCAAGGGATAAAGTATGATACATTACAAAAAAATGTAGTCGAGGATTTTTAATATTAAAATTTCATCAAAAATAAAATTTCCTTACCTTACGTATCAAATGAAACGCCAAATATAAAGTTGTGGGTTGGCATCTGAAAAAAGTAGAAAAAAATCTTGAAAACGGCTAATATCTTCTATTTTATTTTTTGATTTGCTAATTAAAATTTTTGAAAATCCAAAAGAAAGTTGCTATTAGTTCAAAAATTATGGCGAATATTTTATACGTACAGTTTTCACTAGTGGACAGCAATTAACAGATTGGATTGGTCTTTGGTATACTTTTTTTAGTGTCTCAAATTGAAGGTCAAGTTCGTTAGCCAGCCATTTTGGTTAGAAATTCAAAAAGTGAGCACATTTTGAAAATTTTTGACACCAGTTTCTTGAAATATTTAAAAATTCTATGTACGGTTATCAGTGGTACTCAAAAAGACGAACAATTTATCCTTATGTCTTTTTCTGATCAAAAAAAATTACCGCAGCATTTATAAAATAATATATATATAATATATTTATATAATAATAATAATTCATATAATAATAATAATAATTTATAAAATAATAATAATATTTATATTATTAAATAAATATTTAATAAATAATAATAAAGCATTTGCAAAATTCCAAAAAACAAAGGAAAATGAACATTTTAATCCAAAACACGAACGATATGAAAAAAAATTCAAATTTTGATCGCACAAACAAATAATGAAAAATTCCATTTTGCGGTCAAACTATGCAAGATATGACAAAAGATGAAACAAAAATTCTGCATATAAAAAAGATCTACAAATTTGTTATTGATCACTTTTTGATAGGATGCGTAGTTTTTGTTTTATTCGTAAAGAATAGCATTGAAAATAGAAACATTAAATATTTGGAGAAACGACGCAAGGTACGTAAAATATGAATGGAAAAAAATTGTGTGTTCAAAGATGATCTGCAAATTTGTTAGCAATCACTTTTTGATATGATGCATAGTTTTTGTTTTAATCTTAGAAAATAAAATTAAAAAAAAGAAAAGAATTAAATTTTTGGACAAACGACACAAGCTTTGAAAAAAATGAATAGACAAAAGTTGCTCACACAAAAAGAAACTATAAAAATTTGTCATGAATAATATTTTTTAAGAAGCATAGTTTTTGTTCTGATCGTAAAAAATAGCATTACAAATAAAAAAATTAAATTTTTAGAAACATCACACAAGAGACGAGAAAAAGTTAATACACAAAAGTTGTTCAACCAAAAATGATCTACAAAATTTGTAAAAACTTTTGTTATAAAATTTTTCTTAGAACCACTTTACGATAGGATGCGTATTTTCAGTTCAAATCGTAAAAAATTACATTAAAAATAAACAAATTAACTAGATGGAAAAACGATACAAGTTGCAATAAAATGTTCAATAACAAAATTGTTTTTTTATAGGATGCGCACTTTTTTAATTATAAAAACAAGACAATGTAAATACGTTTGTTTCAATACCAATGCATATTATGAATTTTAATAATATAAATTTATTCAAATGATACATTTTTCAGGGTAGTTGCGGATAAAATTTAATGCAAAATAAGAAACAAATATTAATGTAATCATGATAAATAAAACTTGTACTTTATTTTGTAATATCTGAATTAGCAATCCCAGGCTGAGGTACAGAAATAAATATAATATACATTTGATATAATAGTGTTGAACCTAATGTATAAAAGTTCGCATTTTGGACAAAATCGAGTGCGAAGCACGAAACACGTCATGAGAATGTGTTCGTTGAAGTCCAAGGAGCTTTAACAAAAGAAAATTCACAATCACCAAATTACAGTTGTCGATGCTTTGACCTTTAACTTTAAAAGGTCTGTGCACAAATATGGGGAAATACAGAGACCGAGCGCGCAGCGCGAGAACCAACAATCGCGCGCCCAGCGGCGATGAGAATGTGCCCGCGCAGCGGAGAGATTGTTTTTTATTGAGTGCACACGTTTTAAAAAAAATTAAATATGTCGGACGTGAAATTTCTTCAGCTTGAAGCAAAAATCATTTTGTTATATTGATTACATGAAAAAAAATGCATGGTGTTTAAACCGTTCCAAAATCCCCCCAAAAATGTGGAATTCCTAAATCACGGAACGTTTTTTTTTTTGTTTTGAAAAAGCAAATAGCATATTTCTTTCGCTCGAGCTGAAGAAGTTTGAGGTTCAACTTTTCTTATATGTGTGCATATGACTCATTAAAAAAAATGTATTTGTACATTTTCAAATAATTCTAAATTGAGTTGAAAAAAATTATTATAAAGATAAAATACTTTTTAGATAGCTATCGTACCAAAAATTATTAGGCGGTTTTTTGGTTTTAAAAATGCAATTTGAAAATTTTCTAGACCCCGAGAGGGGTCTCGCGTTGGCGGTAGTTGGGTTAAGTCTCTGGTTTTTCGAAAAAAATCCGGTAACTGCTAAAAAATGAGAGTAGAGTGGTGTAGCAACGATGTGAAGTGCGCAGGAAGCCGACTAACAGCTGGTGGCGCTGATAGCTCAACCGTACTTGATCGTACTACGAAAATGCACTGTCGGTAAAAGTCGCATCTGTCTTGGCTGCTATTTCAAATTAGAATGAAAAATGCAATTTGTGATTTTCTTTTCTTTAATTGTTTATTGACATATCCGAATGATTGGAGAATGCAACAGCATCTTAGTTGAATTTTCATCCAAAAAATATTTAAATTGATTTCTCAACACAAAATGTGAATTTTTCTCAAAAGGTAAATTTTCTACGAAATAGTTGAATTTTCAACAAAAAAGTAGATTTTTGGACCAAAAAGGATGACTTTTTAACAAATTTATTGAATTTTCAACCAAACAGTTGCATTATTATCCAAGAAATATGAATTTTCTACTCAGACAGATGAATATTTGAATAAACTAGCTGTGAATTCGATCTCGAGTATTTCCACGAGCACTTTGCTTCCCGTTAGCAAATATATTTGCTTCCTCATAGAGGAAGCATTAGTTATTTTTTTCAATAATAGACAAACTAAAGTCTTCATTTTGATCGATTTAAAAATAGAAATTTACAAAAAATACAAAATTACAAAATAATACAAACAATTTTTGAAATACAAAGACAAATCAGACAAATCAAATTTTGAATTCGAAATGATAATTTTTCGAGCTGGAAAAGGGAAGGGAAAAGTTCTGTCGCTCCCTATCCCTTTGATTTTTTTTTAAATTGTCAGAATTATTCTATTTGAAAATTTATGATCAAAAAATCTTTTCTATTCATGCGTCGTCAACTTTGAATTATGTCGATCATTCATATATTATGAATGAGCATAACTTCCTTAATCTTCAAAAAAGTGTATTAATATTATAGATCAATCGATTTTCCTTGAATCAAGGAATCTTTTCCGTTCTTGCATCAATTGTAAATTATGTTAGTGAAAAAAGTGTTACTATAAAAAACCGTGTTCTCAAATATTATGCATAACCATAGCTTCCTTACTCTTCAATAAAATGATTCAATGCTATAGATCAATCGATTCGTCTTGAATCAACACAACTTTTCTATTCTCGCATCAACTTTAAATTATGAGAATTAGAACGTTTTTAGTATGAATCTTTTATATTCTTGCATCAACTTTGAATTATATTGAAGAAAAAAGTTTTACTATAAAAAACCGTATTTTCAAATATTATGCATTACCATAGCTTCCTTACTCTTTAATAAAATGTATTAATATTATAGGTCAATCGATTCGTCATGGATCATCACATATTTTCTGTTCTTGCATCAACTTTGAATTATGTTAATGAAAAAAGTTTTACTATAAAAAACCGATTTTCAAAATATATAAATTACCATACTTCTCTACGCTTTAATAAAATATATTAATATTATAGGTCAATCGATTCGTCTCGAAGCAAGGAATCTTTTATACTCTTGCATCAACTTTCAATTATATTGAAGAAAAAAGTTTCACTATAAAAAACCGTATTTTCAAATATTATGCATTAACATAGCTTCCTCAATCTTCAATAAAATGTATTAATAGTATAGGTCAATCGAGTCGTCTCGATCTTGTCTGGAATTTTTAAGCCTAAAATACACTAGAAAAAAAGTCGACAAGATCCAGGAATCTTAATTAAAAACAGCAACTTTGAAAAATGCTGAATCGGTGTTTATTGAATTTAAAAAGTTACCTGTGAACCTGATTTCCTTAGATGCAATTTTTTTCGAACTGAAAAAAGGCATCGTTCTTTTTGCATGGAATTTCACCCAATTTTTTATTTTCTCATGCAATTTGGAAAAATGTTAAACTTATAAATAAAAAAAATTAATCCTGTTAGATACAAAATTCCGAAATAAGAAACTTTGCTGTATTGCCAATTTCGATTCCTGGGTCAATTCGATCTTTTTTCTAGTGTATTTCTAGCGTTAAAAACCCCACACATGCTCAGAAAAAAAAATATATATATATAATTATCATTATTTATAAGCGTATTAATAAATTAATACTTAAGCCGTTTTAAGGGGTATGGCCACAGTAGCGGGAGCGAAATCATGGGTATACAGGGTGTCCATGTATTCAAAATACATATTTATATTTTCTGATTCCTTGTGAAACACTGAGTAGAAAATGATCAATAAAAAAATTTGATTAAATGCATAATTACCGAGTAATTAGCAATTACAGGTTATCTAATCAAAAAAATGCGTTAGATAGCCGACAGTCCATGTGCCATCGCTAACAGTGTGTGAGAATACAAGTTCATTATTTATAATTTCCCCTCCGTTTATTTTTGTAGCAGGTTTTGACTCTTTGGTGCCAAATTAGAAAACATTGCTCGACGAGTTAATTAAAATGCATGCGTTGTTTGAAATCTGTAGAATCCTCCTGAATTCTTAGCATTCCGCAGAATTCCTTCTAGTTCTGTAGAAATAATTACTTTAACATTTTTGAATTACCCTAAACACTTTTGAATGCATTGAATTATTTAGATTTTCAAGACTTTTAAATACGAAGTGTATAAACTGTCGGTACGGATAAAAAAAATGGTCGGTACCGGTTTTTGAACCGTACATGAAATTCAAGGAATTAAAGGAATTTACGGGATTTAAGAAAATCATGGAACTCAAGGATTTCATGGAATTCAAAGAATTCACGGAATTCATGGAATTAACGGGATTCAAAGAATTCGAGGAATTCAGGGTAAAAAAAATTACCGGTACCGATTCAGGGAATTAACGAAATTCAAGGAATTCATGAAATTCACCCCTTCCAACAGCTCGTGGCGGCTGGATGGTGCCCCTGCGACTGGACACAGAATTAATGATGGTCAAACCCCTACCCCTTTCCGACACTTCGTGGGTGCTGGAAGGCACCCCTGTGACTGGTCATAGAAATAATGCTGGTCAAACAACTACCCCTTTCCAATATCTCTTGGGGACGCAAGGCACACCCCTGTGACTAGTCGCAGAAATAATGTTGGTCAAAGCCCTATCCATGCATGTCTCTAATTCGTCTTCTGTGATCAATCACAGAAATAAGTTCAGTTTTACCCCTAACATTTTCTAATTTCTTTTGGTCTGTGACGTCAACTAGCAAGATCGCTGATATTGAGGATCAAACAGTAGAAATAAAGACATGGGAGAAAAATAAATTTTTAAATATTTTTGCCGGAAATTTAAGATCTATCGACAATTTTGTTTACAGGTACCGACAACTTTTTTTTTACCGGTACCGACAATTTTTTTTACCGGTACCCGTTTTGAATACACAACCTTTCAAATGCTGTAAATTCCTCCGAATTCTCCGGAATTCTCCGAAGTTTGATACAATCATTGCAGTGTTTCTAATTCTTTCACAATTTAGTCTAGTTAGTCGACTGCAGCTAGCAGTGAATGAAGATGTACTTGTTAATTAAATCCCGCAGAATTCACACGAATTTTGTAGAATTCACTTTAAAATGTTTTTGTTTTTTTTATTAATTTGAAGAGCTTTGATTACTTTTCAACCTATGAGAATACAGATTAAATTATTTGAAATATAAATATTTTTAAATTCTCCAAATTCCTCTGAATTCGCTGAATTCTACTAAATTCATCGCACAATAAGACAAGTTAAGACGACGGTTATAAAAAGCAAGACTCAATGTTTTTAAATTCCAAAGAATTCAATGTTTATTAACTTAATTAACTCGTTGAGCAATGTTTTCTAATTTGGTTGCTACGAAAAAGTTACTTTTTAATTTTCAAACCTCGTTTAAGTGTGAAATTGCACCAAAGAGTCAAAGCCTCCTACAAAAATAAACGGAGGAGAAATTATACGTTCTGAACTTGTATTCTCACACACTCTTAGCGATAGCACATGGACTGTCGGCTATCTAACGCATTGTTTTGAGTGGTTAATCATTAATTGCTAATTACTCGGTAATTATGCATTTAATCAAATTTTGTTATTGATCATTTTCTATTCAGTTTTTTGCAAGGAATCAGAAAATATGAATATGTATTTTGAATACATGGACACCCTGTATTCACCAATTTTTTTTTGTATGAAAACTTAATTTATTCAAAAACTAATTATATGTCAATAAAGCTCCAACATGAAAGAATCAGAAAAAATATATTTTTTTTTTAGCATAATGGCCGACTTCTGTTAAGTCCTTTTCGAAGCATTTTTTGTAGGGGCTCCGCGGCCTGACAGCTAGCAGCCACAATTTTTAACGTGTAACAAACTAAAAAATGTTCCGTCAATCTACATAAGAATACCTAGAGAAGTACATATGGAAATGTAAAAATATTGATTTTTCCGAAAATGGCAGGCATTTGAACTTAACAGTCGAATTTTCAGTGAAAAAATTCGTATAAAAATGCTCATAAAATGAAAAGTTTTAAATTTATCGAAAATTCCGTATGTACTTCTCTGCAAAATGCAATTATAAAGATGTGGTTAAAATTTCAAGTGGATCGGATAAGATTTGTTAGAGTTATTTGTCAGGCAAAAATGTTTAATCGTTGGTATCGCTGTCATCGTTCTAATTTATATATCAAATTTTTTGGACCGATTTCCATGATATTTTTATGTGTTAGCATATTTTCTACGTTAATGACACTAATATTTAATTTAAGTATAATTAAGTTTTGGAAAATAAATAATGAAATATATGCATGTTCACTATATATACTACAACACATTTATGTATAATATACATTCATATTATAATTTCCAATAAAATTTTATTCATTTTATTTAATTTTATTTATTCAAATAAATTCCTATAATTTAATACAAACATTTATGGAATTTCAAATAAACGTGTTAGAAAATTCATTCACAAAAGTGCTGAATTTTCAAATAAGTTAGTGAGATTTAATATAAAAATGTATGAAATTTCAAACAAATGTGTTTGAAACTTCATACACAAAAGTGTTTGAATTTTCAAATCTGTTAGTGAAATTTAATATAAAAATGTATGAAATTTCAAACAAGTGTGTTTGAAATTTGATACACAAAAGTGTTTGAATTTTCAAATAAGTTAGTGAGATTTAATATAAGAATGTATGAAATTTCAAACAAATGTCATTGAAATTTCATACACGAAAGTGTTTGAATTTTCAAATAAGTTAGTTAAAAATGTATGAAATTTCAAATAAATGTGTTTGAAATATTATGCACAAAAGTGTTTGAATTTTCACACAAACGTGTTGTAGATTTAAAGATAATGATGAACTAAAATTAAATATTAGAAAAACTACTACTCAAATAATCTCAAATCATAATTTTATAAATAAAATTGATAAACCTATTGAAAAATTTCAAAATAAACATAAAGATTTAATACTATTAAAAGCTGATAAAGGTAATGTAACTGTAGCTGCAAATCGAAATGATTATATAACAACTGTAGAAAATTTATTAAAAAATGACACTTTATACAAAAATATCAAAACTAGTCTTATTCCAACTTTGGAGCAAAAATGTAATGATATTGCAATTAGATGGGAAAACAAATGTTCATAAATGAAAGCTGGGCATACAAATTAAAAACACATAACAGTATTGTCTCTAAAGCATATGCTCTCCCAAAAGTCCATAAGCAACACAGAAAAAACAGAAGATAAACTTTACATCGATTTCCGTTGAAAAATTCGCTGCAACGAAAATTAATCTTGTCGAATAAACTTTACACGAAACTGAGATAATTCCGTGTTTTTAAACTGTCTCGGAATAATTTTTCAGCGAAAAAGCGTCTTCTCCTATGATAGTTGACAGCAGTGCAAGGAACACTGAAGTATGGATGAAATTGGTCTGGAAATCAGGACACCAGATTTTTAAAAACATTGCACTTATTACCATTTCATTTTAAAAATAATTGCACTTATCGCGGACGAATGGGTATATATTTTTCATGACTGTCAATAAAGCACTCGACAATATTAAAAGAAGTAGCCATATTTACTGTGATCTTAACCATAATTCACAAGTTATGAAATAGGAATTTCCGTTTTGAAAGTTTCGAGATCCGTCCGTATTGCTGTTTAATATAAAAGCCTTTTTACGGAGTACAATTTTAAAGCTAAAAGATGATTTCTGAACAACTACAACTCCTATCGACCTTATTTCATGCTTCAAATTTTTATTATTTAACAAGTTAATTTTCAAACAGAAAAATAAGGAAAAAATTTTTCTTCATTTTTCGAAAATTCAGAAAAATAATTTTTTGAATATTTATCAAAAATATTGAATGTAAATTGAAAATCTTAATTTTGTACTGTAGATAACATTTTATATTAAGATAATATTAATGGAAATTTAAGTATATTCTATCAGGTATCTCAGGTTGGGAAATCAAAGATGTCTGCAAGCTTAGGGATAAACAATAATACCAATTGCATTGCGACAAAACTTTTTTTTTTTCAAAACTCAGAAGAAAATGGGTTTTCACCATAAGTGTATTTGGACATTATTCTTCATTTTCTAAAAACTATTCAATTAAATTATAAAATCCATAAAAAATTTGTAATGATTTTATTATTTAATTGAATAGCTTTCTCGAAATGAAAAATAATATCCAAATACACTTATGGTGAAAAATCGGGATGACTGAAAAATTCTCGAGACTGTAAAATTCCTGAATTAGAAAATTCCCGAATAATTAAATTCCCGAATAATTAAATTCCCGAATAGGAAAATTTCATAATAATAAAATTCCCGGACAGTTTATAATATTACCGAGATGAAAAATTCCCGAATGATGAAATTCCCGATAGTTTATGATATTACCGAATTGCAAAATTCCCGACATAAAATTGCCGAATTCCAGAATATCCAAACTAGAAAATTCCCCAATTATAAAATTCCCGAATTTAGACAAATGAAAAAATTTTTTCATGAATATTATTTATTTATTAAATATACAATAATCAAATACTTTTATAAAAAAATTGTAATGTTTAAAGTTTCTAAAATTACTGCTTGAATCTTAAATAACAATTATTGAAAAAATATATTTTTGGATGAAAATTTTTGGACGACTGAAACATCCTAAAAAATAAAATTCATGACTCTGTCAAATTCCCGAATTGGGAATTTCCCCAATAATAAAATTTTCGAATATGTAATAAACTTCGCGAATTGGAAAATTCCCGAATTATAAGATATCCGAACTGGAAAATTCCTGAATTATAAAAATCTCGAAAAATGCAAAAAAATTGTTTTTCAATAAATATTATTTATTTATTAAGAATACAATCGTCAAATAGTTTTATAAAAAAAAATATTTTTTTTTCTGATCAAAGTTTCTAAAATTATTGTTTGAATTAAAAATAACAATAATTGGAACAATATATTTTTGGATGAACATTTTTGGACGACAGAAAAATTCTAAAAAATAAAATTCATGACTCTGTCAAATTTCCGGCAGTTTATAATATTACCGAATTTTAAAATTCACGATAGAAAATTGCCGAATCATAAAATATCCGACCTGGAAAATTCTTGAATTATAAAACTCCCGAAACAATAAAAAAAATAGTTTTTCAATCAATATTATTTATTTAATGAAACTACAATCATCAAATATTTTTATAAAAAAAAATATTTTTTCCTGTTCAAAGTTTCTAAAATTATTGTTTGAATTCAAAATAAAAATTATTGAAAAAATATATTTTTAGATGAACATTTTTGGACGAATGAAAAATCCTGAAATTAAATTCCCGAATAATATAATTCCCAAATAATGAAATTCCCCAACATTTTATGATATTACCGAAATGGAAAATTCCCGACAGTTTATAATATTACCGAATTTTAAAATTCACGATAGAAAATTGCCGAATTATAAAATATCCGAAGTGGAAAATTCTCGAATTATAAAACTCCCGAAACAATAAAAAACTTTTTTTCAATCAATATTATTTATTATTTGAAAATAAAATAATCAAATATTTTTATTAAAAAATATATTTTTCTTGTTCAAAGTTTCTAAAATTATTGTTCGAATTTAAAATAACAATACTTGAAGACAATTTTCATCCAGAAATATTTTTTCTTCCATTTATTGTTATATTAAAGTTAAATAATAATTTTAGAAACTTTAAACATTGAAAATAATTTTTTTCTTGATAAAAATATTTGATTATTATATTTGTTTAAATTTGAAAATTTTCTAGTTCGGATATTTTATAACTTGGCAATTTTCTGTCGGGAATTTTTAAATTCGGTAATATTATAAACTTTTGGGAATTATCCATTTCGGTAATATCATCACCTGTTCGGGAATTTTCCGATTTGGGAATTTCATTATTCGGGAATTTTATTAATCGGGAATTTTATTACATATTCGAACATTTTATTATTTGGGAATTTCCCAATTTGGGAATTTTACAGAGTTGGAAATTTTATTTTCCGGGACTTTTCAGTCCTCCAAATTTTTATTTCAAATATTGTTATTTTAAATTCAAACAATAATTTTAGAAACTTTAAACATTAAATATTTTCTTTAGTACAAATATTTGATTATTGTAGTCTTAATAAATAAATAATATTCATTTGAAAAAAAATTAAATATTTAAATTCGGGATTTTTCTAATTCAGATATTTTATAATTCGGTAACCTTCTGCCGGAAATTTTCAACTTCGGTAATATTATTAACTGTTCGGAAAATTTATTAATCGCTAATTTTCCAGCTCGGAAATTTTAGTGTTGAGAATTTTATTTTCGGTATTTTTCAGTCGGTCCGAAAAATAATTTTTGTCCAAGCTGTAAAAGCTGTAAAAAAACGTTTGGCTGTAAAAACTGTCGCCAGGGTACATGTCTTACTGCAGATTCAAAATCGAGTAGTTAATTTCTTTTAGCCTAACAGCAGCAAATTTCTGTTAGCCTAAGGGCGGCAAATACTTAGATCTCTAGATCCGCCACTGAAGGTTCCAACTTCAAAATTAATTCGATTCCTATTTTTCGTTTTGTTCCTAACCTACAATACCGACTGTGGCAGAAAGTATCACGATAAAATCTTTCAAGGTCGGTTACCATCTTATGAACTACATAAGCCATGGAGTAATCTTTGAAGATGGTGACGATGGTTGTTGTTGTGTCAAGTTCTTTAATTACATTCACGAAAAATACGTTTTGATTCGTCCGCGAAAAGTCTAATTATTTTGAAAATAACAATTAGGTAAGTAAAAAGTTGTTTTAAATCTGGTGTCCTGATTTATAGATTTTCACTCATACTTTGCTGTTTTTCCATTGCTGCAAAGGACGTAGCAGACGACAGCTTTTATTCCATCGTAAGATAAACTTTCGCCAAATAGCATGTAATCTTTAACAGCCGAAAATTTTACATGCAACAAAATTTAACTACAGTTTTTTCTGTGAGGTTCTTTAAAAAATACAATATTAATGTTTATTTCACCAACAACCACACACTTAATAAATTTCCTTTTTTTAAAATAAAGATAAAGACAATAAACAAAACTCATCTTGTATTGTATATATGATAAATTGTAAATGTTTCAATAAAATTTATATTGTGAATTAGGCAATCAAAACACTGGTTTCTCAAAACATGCATGGAAATACAATCATTATTTTGATTTTGAGATTAAAAATATCAAAGTTTTAGCTCGTGAAAACAATACACACAAACGAAGAATTCTAGAGTCCATTTTTATAAATAAATTCATTAAAAATTCAATCAATTTAAATACCGAAATTTTAAATATAAAAATAAATAAATATAAAATTTATTCAACCAAATAGTTGAATTTAAAACCAAATAGATGGATTTTTACCAAAAAGACGAACTTTCAACGAAATAGTTACATTTTCAACCAAAGACATTCATTTTGAAAAATAAATAATTTTTGTTGTTTGAAAGTATATAAATAAATAATAAATACATTTTAAACCAAAATGAGGAATCTTTAAGCAAGGAAATGAATTACCCAAAAAATAGTTCAGTTGTTAACCAAGTAGTTGAATTTTTAACTGAAAAGGATCTATTCTCAACGAAAAATGTGATGGTTAATATTTAAACCCAAAAATATTTGTATTTTATATTAAAAACAATTTAATTCGTAAAAAAACGAATTTTCAGAAAAAAATGGAATACTTGACCACAACAGATTATTCTTCAAGAAAATAGTCACATTAACAATCATAGACTTTTTAACTAAGATGATAAATCTTCAACCAAAAAAATTAATTTTTAACAACCTAGTACGAATTTTAACCAAGTAGTTGAATTTTCAACCAAAAGTATGAATTCTGAACGAAAAATTTAATATTTGTTATTTAAACTTAGTAATATTTTAATCCTAAGTAAAAAGGAGTGGAATTCATTCAGAAAAGAGGAATTTTTAACAAAATAGTCGAATCGTCAACGAAAACAGATATATGTACAACCAAACAGTTACATTTTTAACCAAAAAATATAATATTTCCACCAGAAGAGATGAATTTTCAAACATCTTTGAAACTCACACCAATTATTCTTAAAATTTAGAAAAACCTTTCAAAATTAAAAAATTGCCTGAAAATATTGCAGATTGTTTTCAACATTTTTAGGAATCATTAAAAAAATTTTGGAATTTTTAAAAATTATTTGTTAAAAATAAAATATCATTGAAAATTTTCCCAGGAATTTTAAGAAAAGTTTTTTATTTTCTTGATACCTTATAAAAGTCTTAAAATATTTTGTTTAAAATTTCTTGAAATCTTTTCAAATTTTCTAAGCTTACATATGTTTTAAAATGATCATAATTTTTCCTACAAATTGTTCTAAAAATCTTCAAAATAAATAAAATATTTTTAAATCTTCAAGATTCTTTTTGAAATTTTTTTGAAATGTTAACATTTTTTTAATAGGCCGTAGCTACGTGTATTGAAATTTCGATCCAAATAGCTGGATTTTTTTTGGTACGAATAGGGACAGCTGGTAAAGGGGCTATTTGGACCGGAATTTGGGTACATATAGCCGAATTTTTTTGGTTTATATAGACACCTTTGAAATATTCTTTAAAAATTAATTTTTGAAGATAAAAGTCATTAAAAATTTTCCCGGGAGTCTTAAGAATTTTTTTTATTTTCCTAATACCTTTCAAAATCATAAAAAAGTTTCAACATTTTATTTCACAACCTGCAAAAATCTACATTTTGTTTGAAATTTTTTGAAATATTTTCAATTTTTATAGTACTTTTGCTTCAGTTTGGACTTGTAAAAAATGTTAATAAAAGCTGATTCTTTGGACATAAGGCGTTACAATTTTCAGATAACAGACTAGAACTAGAATTTCAAGCACTTCATAAAACTAGATAATACCTTTAGAATTTTTTAAATAAATAAATAAATAGCCTTTATCTCTTCTAAAATTTAAGAAGTATTGATTAAACAATCTTCGTACTTTTAAATTCTATTTCCGTAAAAATATAATTTTTTTATCAAATTCTAAACAGGATACTGTTTAAAAAATAAACATTAAACAACTATTCCAAAAAAAAATGAGAATAAATTATTTTTGTAGCATGATTTTTATTTTGCTATGAGTCAAAACGTGGCATGTGTCACTTACTAAAGTCAGGGCAAAATCAAACAAAAGCTGTTCCAAGATAGAGAAACCAATTTTCTTTACAAGTCTTTTTCAAGGATTAAAGAATAGACAAATAAAGCATCAAGTTTTTTTTGTGACTGATTGCAAAGAAAAACTTGTAATAGGCATCAGGACGAAGAATTTGAGGAGGTGGGAGAAGTTGAGCGTGCCTTGACTTAATTACAGAACAAGGTTCTAACATATATATTGACATTTTAAGGCCAGTGTTCGCAGTTCTCCAAGCGAGTCTTTCTCAGTTCTCGAAGCGAGTCTTTCGCAGTTCATACGCAAATGTTCAAACAAAGACCTTCATTCGTTCCTTAGTAGTGTTCCAAGTTTTAGTTAAAAATGGATTTATTAACAATTATTCTCACCATTCTAGCCAGTGGATTAGCCTACTATTTTTACAAGAAGAAAAATATTTTTGATCGTCTGGATATTCCCTATGATCCACCAAAACCTATATTCGGAAGCATGATTCCATGTGTGCTTAGGAAAATGAACATTTTTCAACTTATTCAAAAATTGTACAACGATAATTCGGAAGCTAGATACTTTGGAATGTTTGAATTTGGGACACCAGTTATCGTAATTCGCGATCCAGAGCTCATTAAATCCATCACAATGAAAAATATTGACTCATTTTTGGATCATCAGGGATTCACGAACGACAAAGATGATCCACTTTTTGGAAACTTTCTCTTTTCATTAAAAGGTAGCAATTGGAGGAGAATGAGGAACATGCATAGTACCTTATTCTCTTCCAGCAAGATGAAAATAATTTTCAACCTGATAAAGGAATCTACAGTCAAGTTTACCGACACGTTGCTCGGGAGGTTGAAGGAAAAAAATGATATTATAAACCTTAAAGATGTTTTTGCAAAACTCAGTACTGATATCATGACGAGTTGTGCTTTTGGAATTGAAATTGACTCAATGAATGATCCGGAAAATAGATTCCATGTCATTGCTACACAGTCGTTATCTTTTGGAGGTATCTTGAGCGTCAAATTTCTCCTCATCAGGAATTTCAAGTTTATATCTCGACTTTTTGGTGTGACGATTTTCAGTGATAGTTTAAATCGCTTTTTTAGGACTGTGACAAGTTTAAACATAAAAGAGCGAAAAGAAAAAGGGATAATGCGTCAAGATTTTTTGCAAATGATGATTGAAACTAAGGACAAGAACAATCGACCAATGAGTGATGAAGAAATCACCACTAGTGCTTCTTCTTTCTTTTTTGCAGGAATTGAAACCAATTCCACATCATTGTGCTTTACTCTTTATGCAATAGCCACCAACCAAGATTGCCACAAAAGGCTTCAAAAGGACATAGACGCTGTTTTAGAGGCTTGCAATGGAGAACCATCATACAACGATATCAATAACATGCCATACCTCGAAGCTGTGATTACCGAAAGTTTAAGACTTTATCCGCCAGGTGGTTTTACTGACAGAGTTTGCACAAGCAAATTTGAACTCCCACCAGTTTTGCCAGGAAAAAATCCTGTGTGTATCGAACCTGGAATGTCGATTTGGTTTCCTATTTTTGCTGTACATCGGGATCCTAATTATTACGATAACCCGGAAGAATTCGATCCTGAGAGATTTCTAGGCGATAACAAAATTGATATGAATTCTGGAATTTTTCTTCCGTTTGGTTTGGGACCAAGAATGTGTCTCGGATATAGATTTGCGATTTTGCAAATGAAAGTTATGTTATTCAATCTACTGTCAAGAAGTAATTTTAAACCTTGTTCTAAAACTCGTACACCGCTAAAGCTGAAAAAAGATAGTTTTGTGTTGCTGCCGGAAGAAGGATTTTGGTTAAAGATGGAGGCGAGGGACTAGAATTTGTTTATTGTATGATTTTTTCAGATATTGAATCTTTTCTATAAGACTGAAAATTGTTTCGAGAAAAAAAAATTTGTATTAATGTGTCTAATTCCTGTAAAGGCAAAAAAGGCAAGTGTGTCATTCTAACCACATAAATAGAAATCGTTTGACGACATTCAGGAACTCTTTGAGTGGAGTTTTATATTCAATTTGAGCAAAACTTCCTGGTATTTTATAAATATTAGGGCGGAAATTCAACAATTAGATTTATTTGATAATTAATTCAATTTTAAATATACAAATAAATTATAATATACTTTGAAATGATACACAAATAACTTAGAAACAAAGGTGCTACATGCTTTTATCAAAACATATTTTAGGATAGAAAGGATATTAATATAATTTATTTGTCATATATTCTTTGTGATTTATTCATATTCTGTGACAAAGATTTATGTATTTTGTTTTATCCATTAAATTCCTTGATATGAGAGAGCTTTCCTTTAATTTATAAAAATCTACGCCAGAGGCATCCTTCAAATCCTTTTGTGAAATATCCGAATTGAGTTATTCTTGTCAAGCTATTGATATTTTTTTAAATCCTTTAAATCTTTTTATATCTATCAAAATTGATTAAAATCGTTCAAAATCAATGCAGCTATGTGAAATTCTTGAAATTTTTCGAAAATCCTTTGTGATTCCAGAAATTTTTTTTAAATTATAAAAATACCACATGACTTCCCGCGAAATACATTGCTAACTCTATAATCCCTTGAAACCTAATCATAATCAAACTTAGTCCGAGAAGAAATCGGCAGGCATAGACTTAAATTTTATAAAATTGTAATTTTTCTTATTTTTCCTATTATTAAATCCCTGCCCTAATAGCCCGGAACGTTCCTGGAACGTTCCGCGGGCACCTTCGGAACGTGTAAAATGTCCGCCCCTTGGGAACGTTCCACCGGGACCTGAGGGGAACTTTCCATTATTGTTATTTTTAACAACAATTATCTCGTAAACCGTAAGAGATAGGTAAAAATGGATGTCATTTTTGA
>CAKNYM010052873.1:379524-392472 GCA_932195095.1 Andricus curvator
ACGTTCCAGTGGAACGTTCCCAAGCGGCGGACATTTTACACGTTCCGGGAACGTTCCTGGAACGTTCCGAAAGTTCCCGCGGAACGTTCCAGGAACGATCCGTGCTATTAGGGTGATATAAAAAAAGAAAAAAGGCAACCAATTGTGCTTTTGGGATTAAAATTGATTGACGAATTGAATGATGAAGAAGACTGCACGAAACGAAACGCTTCAAGCATTGTGAGCTAAATAACCAAACTTTTCTTATTTTCAATATTTTGAATTTGAACAGGAAGAAGACTTTTCCCTAAGGTTCCTAGTATTTTTCTACGCTCCTCAGTGGTCACTTCATGGGGCAAATACAAAACCTCAAAGTCGTTGCTTGGAAACGAAACCTTTTTGGAAACCGAACATTTTAATTATATAGCTTTTAGATT
Source organism: Andricus curvator (assembly GCA_932195095.1). NCBI lineage: Eukaryota > Metazoa > Arthropoda > Insecta > Hymenoptera > Cynipidae > Andricus > Andricus curvator. Next base: position 379,941 of record CAKNYM010052873.1, read on the forward strand.
GTACAAAAAGTTAAACTTTCTTCAGTTTCCGAAAGCTGGAACTTGAAAGTTTTGAATTATATCAAAACGGCGTTTTATTCTTGCTAAAAACGCTGAAGTTTTGCATCAAGGGATAAAGTATGATACATTAAAAAAAAATTTAGTCGAGGATTTTTAATATTAAAATTTCATCAAAAATAAAATTTCCTAAACTTACCTAAACTTACGCCAACGGCCATACCACGCTGAAAAACCCAGTTCTCGTCAGATCACTGAAGTTAAGCAGCGTTGGACGCGGTTAGTACTTGGATGGGTGACCATTCAAGAATACTGAGTGCTGTTGGCACATCGTGGGTGTGGTGAGCCCACACTTGTAGTTATTTATAACTACAAGAAAACTATCCACCTAGAAACACTACCCGAATCGGGTAGTGTCACGCCTACCCTGAAAGGGAAATGGCTTAATGGTAATGGTATACGTATCAAATGAAACGCCAAATATAAAGTTGTGGGTTGGCATCTGAAAAAAGGAGAAAAAAATCTTGAAACGGCTAATATCTTCTGTTTTATTTCTTGATTTGCTAATTAAAATTTTTGAAAATCCAAATGAAAGTTGCCATTAGTTAAAAAATTATGGCGAATATTTTATACGTACAGTTTTCACTAGTTGACGGCAATTAACAGATTGGATTGGCCTTTGATATACTTTTTTTATTTTTTCAAATTGAAGCTCAAGTTCGTTAGCCAGCCATTTTGGTTAGAAATTCAAAAAGTGAGCACATATTGAAAATTTTTGAGACCACTTTTTTGCAAAATTTAAAAATTCTATGTATCAGTGGTACTCAAAAAGACGAACAATTTATCCCTATGACTTTTTCTGATAAAAGAAATTCCAAAAAACAAACGAAAATGAACATTTTAAGCCAAAAAACGAACGATATGAAAAAAAGTCAAGAGGAGAAAAACTTTGCTTTTTGAACACCCTAAAATATTATCATAACAACTTTTTGAATTATTTCAAAAATCAAAAATTCAAATTTTAATCGCACAAAAAAATAATGAAAAATTCCATTTTGCGGTCAAACTATGCAAGATATGAAAAAAGATGAAACAAAAATTGTGCATATAAAAAAGATCTACAAATTTGTTATTAATCACTTTTTGATAGGATGCGTAGTTTTTGTTTTATTCGTAACAAACAGCATTAAAAATAGACAAATTTAATATTTGGAAAAACGGCACAAGCTATGAAAAAAATAAATAGAAAAAAATTTTGTGTTCAAAGAAGATCTGCAAATTTGTTAGCAATCACTTTTTGATAGGATGCATAGTTTTTGTTTTAGCTTAGAAAATAAAATTTAAAAAAATAAAAGAATTAAATTTTTGGACAAACGACACAAGCTATGAAAAAAATGAATAGACAACAGTTGCTCACACAAAAAGGAACTATAAAAATTTGTCATGAATAATTTTTTTAAAGAAGCGTAGTTTTTGTTTTAATCGTAAAAAATAGAATTACAAATAAAAAAATTAAATTTTTAGAAAACACACACAAGAGACGAAAAAAAAATAGACAAAAGTTGTTCAACCAAAAATGATCTACAAAATTGTTAAAAACTTTTGTTCTAAAATTTTTCTTAGAACCATTTTACGAAAGGATGCGTATTTTTGGTTCAAATCGTAAAAAATAACATTAAAAAAAAGACAAATCAACTATATGGAAAAACGACACAAGTTGCAATAAAATGTTCAATAACACAATTGTTTTTTTTTATAGAATGCGCACTTTTTATAATTATAAAAACAAGAAAATGTAAATACGTTTGTTTTAATACCAAAGCATATTATGAATTTCAATAATATAAATTTATTCAAATGATACATTTTTCAGGGTCGTTGAGGATAAAATCTGATGCAAAATAAGAAACAAAATACATAAATTTTTAACGAAATAGTTGCATTTTCAACCAAGAAGGTTTTTCTTTTAATCAAAAAAGTCAAATTTTGAACAAAATACATATATTTCTAACCAAATAGTTGAATTTTTAACTAAGCAGATAAATTTTCTACCAAAAATGGAATAGTTAAATCATCAGCTAAAAAACTAATTTTCAACAAAATATATGAATTTTCTACCAAATAGTTGAATTTCCAACTACGATTAAAAAAAATGGTTCTGAACATTTTCAGCAAAGACAATTATTTTTCAACAAAAAGAAAATGATTTTTCAGCAAAATAGATCAATTATTAACCAAAGAGATGAATTTTCAACTAAAATGATGAATTTGCATCAAAAGAAATGAATTTTATAGACAAGAGTTCAATATTCAACCAAAGAGTTGAATTCTCCACCAAAAAGTTGATTGTTCAACCAAGAAGATCAATTTGCTACAAAAATAGATGAATTATCAACGAAATACATGAATTTGAAACCAAGTAATTGAATTTTCAACTGAAAAATTATGAATTTTCAACCAAAAATTGAATAGTTAAATTTTCTGTAAACAAAAATCGATTTTTCACCAAAATTAAAACGAATTTTCAACAAAGTAGTTACATTTTCTACCAAAGAAACTAATCTTCATTTGAAAAAATTCTTAAAGTTGACTTTTTAACAAAATATTTTCATTTTCAACAAAATAATTAAATCTTCAGTCTGATAGTAGAATTTTTAACCAAGCGAGGTGAATTCCAAAACAAAAATATAATGGTAGACTTTTCAACCCAAAAAAATTAACTGCTATCCAAGAATATGTGGATTTTCTTATTGGGTTCTATTAATTCACTTCAAGTTTAAGCGAAAGAACTAGAAAATGGGGAAGTTTTGTGAAAACAGGGGGAAAAATTGCAGGGTTTTGAAATGTGTTGGAAAACTGATTTATTTCAAAAGATGTTTAAAAGTGTTGGAAGTTTTGAAAAGATTCGATAAATATTTTAATCTTTCGAAGATTTCAAAATATTTCAAATGATTTTCTAAAATTTTAAAAATAGATTGTAGAAGATTTTTCAAGTGAAATTTGCCAATTTTGAAAGATTACAAAATTTGAGAAAAAGTTCAAGTAAGTTTGAGAGATATTTAGAAGTTTTGAAAAGATTTAAAAATAATAAAACTTGAGAAGATTTGAAAAGTATAAAAAGGAGTGAAGATTGTCGAAGATTTCAAAGAAAAAGGTTAGAGTGGCTGCTTAAGAATTTTGAAAGATTTCAAGAGAATGCAAAAAAATTCTCAGGATTCTTTAAAAAATTCAAAATGATTCTCTATTTTGAAAAATTAGTTTCAAAGGGAAGTTTAAAAAAGTTCAAAATATTTCTAAAAATGTCGAATGAAATCTAAAAGATTTGAAGGCATTTTTTCATTTGAAAGATTTTTCAAAATTTTGAGAATAATTCGAGTCAGTTTAAAAGATGTTTGAAAATTCTTCTGTTGGTAGAAATTTCAGTTTTTTGGGCAATTTTTTGGTTGAAAATTAATCTGTTTTGGTTGAGGGTTCAACTATTTTGATGAAAGTTTTTTCGGTTGAAAATTGATTTTTCTTAATGAAAATTTATCTATTGAATTTTTGGTGGAAAATCTTGAAGTAAATTTTACTTAGATCTTAGAAAAAATGTGTATAAGAACAAAACCAATTTCCTTGAATCTCTATAAGCACTTGTGAAAATTTGAAGAAATATGGAACTCTTATAGTACTTTTGCCTCAGTTCGGACTTGCAAAAAATGATAAGAAAAGTTGATGCTTTTGAATTAATTTGTCTTATACCCGATTTCAGTAAAACTTTATTTGATATTGATTTGCTGATTTTTTGGACATGAGACGTTACAATTTTCAGATAGCAGAATATAAGGCAAAATTTGAAAAAAGGTACTCCCACTATGTGGACAAAAGTAATGACACAATGCCGGTTAATAACAACTAGAATGCCTATAATCCAAATTTATGACAAGCGTCTTAAGTTGAACCCGGATGAAAACTGTACTCTTTGCTTTCAACCTCGTCGAGAAACTTTATTTATTTATTTATGCCCTAATCAAATTAATAAATATTTTTGTGGAATAACTTTTATTTTGCTATGAGTCAAAACGTCGCATGTGTCAAACTAAAGTCAGGGCAAAATCAATCAAAAACTGTTTCAAGATAAAGAAACCAATTTTCTTCACAAGTGTTGATCAAGGATTAAAGAATAGCCAAATAAAGCATCAAGTTTTTTCTGTAACTAATTACTAAAAAAAATTGTAATACGCATCATGACGAAGAATTTGAGGAGGTGAGGGAAGTTTATCTAGCCTTAGCTTCATAACAGAACAAGGTTCTAGCATATACTATTATGATATTTTCTATACATTTTTGAGGCCAGTATGTTATCAGTTATCGAAATGGGTATTTTGCAGTTAAGTTGCAAATTATCAAACAAAAACTTGCACTCGTTCCTCAGTAGTGTTACAAGTGATAGTTGAACATGGATTTATTAACAATTATTCTCACCATTTTAGCCAGTGGATTAGCCTACTATTTTTACAAGAAGAAAAAGATTTTTGATCATCTTGATATTCCCTATGATCCAAAACCTATATTCGGAAGCATGATTCCCTGTGTGCTTCTGAAAATGAACATTTTCCAACTTATGCAAAAATTTTACACCGATAATTCGGAAGTTAGATACTTTGGAATGTATGAATTTGCGACACCAGTTATCGTAATTCGCGACCCAGAGCTCATCAAATCCATCACAATGAAAAATATTGACTCATTTTTGGATCATCAGGGATTCACGAACGAAAAAGATGATCCACTTTTTGGAAACTTCCACTTTTCATTAAAAGGTAACAATTGGAGGAAAATGAGGAACATGCATAGTAGCTTATTCACTTCCAGCAAGATGAAAATAATTTTCAACCTGATAAAGGAATCTACAGTCAAGTTTACCGCCGCGTTGCTCGGGAGGTTGAAGGAAAAAAATGATATTATAAACCTTAAAGATGTTTTTGCAAAACTCAGTACTGATATCATGACGAGTTGTGCTTTTGGAATTGGAATTGACTCAATGAATGATCCGGAAAATAGATTTCATGTCATTGCTACACAGTCGTTATCTTTTGGAGGTATCTTGAGCGTCAAATTTCTCCTCATCAGGAATTTCAAGTTTATATCTCGACTTTTTGGTGTGACGATTTTCAGTGATAGTTTAAATCGCTTTTTTAAGACTGTGACAAGTTTAAACATAAAAGAGAGAAAAGAAAAAGGGATAATGCATCAAGATTTGTTTCAAATTATGATTGAAGCTAAGGACAAGAACAATCGACAACTGAGTGCTGAAGAAATCACAAAACTACTGCTTCTACTTTCGGTAATCACAGCTTCGAGGTATGGCATGTTATTGACATCGTTGTATGATGGTTCTCCATTGCAAGCCTCTAAAACAGCGTCTATGTCCTTTTGAAGCCTTTTGTGGCAATCTTGGTTGGTAGCTATTGCATAAAGAGTAGAGCACAATGATGAGGAATCCTCATCATGATCATCATGATGAGAATTCCTCATCATTGTGCTTTACTCTTTATGCAATAGCTATCAACCAAGATTGCCACAAAAGGCTTCAAGAGGACATAGACGCTGTTTTAGAGGATTGTAATGGAGAACCGTCATACAACGAAATTAATAAAATTCCATACCTCGAAGCTGTGATTACCGAAAGTTTAAGACTTTATCCGCCAGGTGGTTTTACTGACAGAGTTTGCACAAGCAAATTTGAACTCCCACCAGTTTTGCCAGGAAAAAATCCTATATGTATCGAACCTGGAATGTCGATTTGGTTTCCTATTATTGCTGTACATCGGGATCCTAATTATTACGATAAGCCGGAAGAATTCGTTCCTGAGAGATTTCTAGGCGATAACAAAATTGATATGAATTCTAGAGTTTTCTTCCGTTTGGTTTGGGACCAAGAATGTGTCTCGGATATAGATTTGCGATTTTGCAAATGAAAGTTATGTTATTCAATCTACTGTCAAGATGTAATTTTAAACCTTGTTCTAAAACTCGTACATTGCTAAAGCTGAGAACAGATAGTTTTGTTTTGCTGCCGGAAGGAGGATTTTGGTTAAAGATGGAGGCGAGGGAGTAGAATTTGTTTATTGTATGTTTTTTTTAGATATTGAATCTTTTATATAAGACTGAAAATTGTTTTGAGAAAAAAAAATTTGTAATAATGTGTCTAATTCCTGTAAAGGCAACAAAGTCAAGTGTGTCATTCTAACCACAGTTTGTGGTATTTTATACATATTAGGAAAGAAATTGAAAAATTAGAATTAGTTTATAATTAATTCAATTTTAAGTACACAAATAAATTGTAATTTACTTTGAAATGATACTTAAACAACTTAGAACCCAAGGTGGTACATACTTTTATCAAAACATATTGTAGGATAGAAAGGATATTATTATAACTAGTTTTTCTTGTATTATTTGTGATTTATTCATATTTTATGACAACAATTTATGTATTTTGTTTAATCCATTGAATTCCTTGATATGAGAGAGCTTTCCTTTAATTTATAAAAATCCACGCCAGAAGCATCCTTCAAATCTTTTTGTGAAATATCCGAATTGAGTTATTCTTCTGAAGCTATTGATATTCTTTAAATCTTTTTATATCTATCGAAATTTATTAAAAGCGTTCTAAATCAATGCAGCTGTTTGAAATTCTTAAAATTCTTCGGAAATCCTTTCTGATTTTGGAAAAATTAAAAAAAAATCACATTACATCCCTCGAAATGCATTGCTAACTCTCAAATCCCTTGAAACCTAATCAGAATAAAAATCAGTCCGAGAAAAAGTCGGCAGGCATAGACTTAAATTTTGAAAAATTGTAATTTTCTTATTTTTCTAAATAATAAATCCCTAATATAAAAAAAAGAAAAAATGCAACCAATTGTGTTTTTGGGATTAAAATTGATTAATGAATTGAATGATGAAGAAAACTGCACGAAACGAAAAGCTTTCAGCATTGGGAGCTAAATAACCAAATTTTCCTAATTTTTCTTATTTTTAATATTTGGAATTTTAATAGGAAGCAGATTTTTCCCTAAGGTTCCTAGTCTTTTTTTACACTCCTCAGTGGTCACTTTATGGGGCAAATACAAAACCTCAAAGTCGTTGCTTGAAACAAAACCTTTTTGGAAACCGAACATTTTAATTATATAGTTTTTAAATTGTCGTTTTTTCGAAGAATAAAGTTAAAGATATTTTTTAAATCAAAATAAAATACGATAAATGTGTAAATTGTTTTAAAATATTTGTAAGATGTAGAATTGTATTAAAGTGTCCGAATAGTGTACCAAAAAATTCTATTAGAAATTACAATTTTTACTAATAACATTTTTAAATTTTGATTTATTTTTAATAGCATTTTTAATAACATTTTTGAATTGTTGTACTTTATTTTATTTTATTGTGAAACCCTATTTCTACCATGGAAGTTTAAGGGACAAAAAGTTAAACATTCTTTAGTTTCCGAAAGTTGAAACTTGAAAGCTTTGAATTATATCGAAACGAAGTTTTCTTCTTGCTAAAGACGCTGAGGTTTTGCATCGCTTAATTCTTGAAGCAAGTTTTCAAACCAAGAATTCTCAATTGTCTAAAAAATCTTTTATTATTCAAGGGATAAAGTTTGATAGATTACAAAAAAATGTAGTCGAGGAATTTTGATATTAAAATTTCATCAAAAATAGAATTTCCTTAACTTACGTACCAAATGAAACGCCAGATATAAAGTTGTGGGTTTGCATCTGAAAAAAGTAGAAGAAAATCTTGAAATCGGCTAATATCTTCTGCTTTCTTTTTTGACTTGAAAATTAAAATTTTTGAAAATCCAAAAAAATGTTGCTATTAGTTCAAAAATTATGACGAATATTTTATACGTACAGTTTTCACTAGTAGACAAAAATAAAAAATTAGCAATTCGATCAAAAAAATGTTTACCTTATTTAGATTTTTTTTATGTGCGAAAACATGTTTTTTTATTGAGTGCACACGTTTTCGAAAAAGTTAGATATGCGAGCGTGAAATTTCTTCAGCTTGAACCAAAAGACATTTTGTTGAATTGATTACATGAAAAAAAAATTTCATGCTGTTTAAAACGTTCCAAAATCCCCCCAAAAATGTGGAATTCCTGAATCATGAAAAATTTTTGTTTTGTTTCAGAAGCAAATAGCATATTTCTTTGGCTCCAGCTGAAGAAATTTTAGGTGCATTTTTTCTTATATGTGTGCATATGACTCATTAAAAAAATGTTTTTCGCACATTTTCAAATAATTCTAAATTCAGTTAAAAAATTATTATAAACATAAAATACTGTTTAGATAGTAGTCGTGGCAAAAATCAGTTCTCTGGGAAAAAAAGATTTGTATGATTTTAAGAATTGAAATGACATTTTCAGTAAGATTTTATGAAAAACAAAATTATTTTTCATGAAAAAAGTTTAAAACTACCAAAAAGTAAATATTATAACAATAGTTTTTGTGATTGAATTTTATTCTTACTGTCTTTTCTTATACCAATTTTAAAAAAAATTGAATTTCAATAAACCATAGCTTATTTTTTCGGGGAAAATATTCCCAACAACTTTACTGTTTCCAATTAAAAAAAAGGAAATAATCTTCAAATATAATTATTTCTTTTAAAAAAATGTTTCTTTGAGGAAACTTTTTTTAACGATTTTAGCCATAGAAAAATTTACTTTTAAAATTGCAAACAGTAGTGTTGAAGAGAATGTTTTTCCGGAAAAAATAAGTCGTCAATTGAAAAAATTCAACTATTTTTCTAGAATTTTTAAGAAGCAATAGTAAGAAAAGAATTCAGTTACAAACAGTAATTTTAAAATATATTTTTAAAATAAGTTCAACAAATTTTTCTTCAAAAATAATACTTTTCATCTTTTCATCATAATTATTTAAATAATTGCCAAATATCCTAACAAAATATTACTGAATTGAATTATATTACTGAGTTGAATTAATTGTTTAATTAATTAAATGGAAATAATTCCAGAAAATACTAACTTTTCACGATTTGGTGGAAAAAAATTATAGAAATATAAATTGTTCAAACAATTCGAAAATATGTTTTAAAAAAATATTATATTTTACATTCATCAACTATATCATTTATCCCGAAAAATGGTCACTTTTCACGAATAACTGGAAAAGAAAAAATTCTTTAAGCAAGAAATGATTGTTTAAACAATTGAAAATTAGTTAAAAAATACTTGGAAACTTGTCAATTATGAAATACAAATAATCAATGTTGAAACAAATAAAAAGAATACCGTTTTTTGCATGAATTTTACATTAAACTGCTATTTTGCATTTTTTGGGGCATTTTCCGGGCACAATACAAGAGGATTGAAGGCGATATCAAAATTAAAAATTATTGAGTAAAATTTATTCCTTGAACATTCCTCAAGAAGTTACTAAACTGTAATTTACAAAAAGTGAATAAAAAGTACTTATTTTTTCAATTTTTTCGAAAACAGAGATTTTCCCATTTAAAACCTCATGTTAATTCCAAAAGACCGAGGCACGGGTTAATATTGACAGGTTTAAAAAAACAGGAATTTATCAAAATTTAAACAAACATATTTCAAACAATATTTCCGAATTATAAAATATATTTAAGAATTATTTCTCTTGCAATAAAAATCTTGTTCTTGTATTGTTCTTTTGTATTAATTTTTTTTGATAATTGTTATTTGATTTTTAAACAATAATTTTTTTCAATAGATTGAACATCCCAAAAACATTTTTTGTATCAAAATATTTTTTTTTGTATTTGTAATGAATAAATATGATTTACTACAAAACCATTTTTTTTAGTTGCTTAAATTCGATAAATTTCTAGTGTCGGGAATTTTATAGTATCAGATGATTTATAATTCGGCAAGTTTCTGTCGGAAATTTTATTATTCGGGATTTTTATATATTGATAATTTTATAATTTTGCGTATTTTTCACTTCGAATATTTCCTTTCCCCAAAAATTTTGTAGAACGCCTAATATTCAAAAATTTATCAGTGCACATTTTGAGATAGTTTTTAAATATTAAATTATATTTCTAAATATCGCGATTTAATTAATAATGTAGGCATTTTTAGAAGAGGAAATATTCTGTATTATGACAACGATTTAGAGCATATAAAAATTGTTTATTTACTTTCACTATAATAAACCATTATTTTTCGCACTGTTTCTAGTTTTTTATTTATTTTTTTTTTAAATAGATTTTTGTACTGAAAATTCATCTTTTGCCTTTTTTGTTGAACATTTATCTTTTTTAGTTCAATAATCAACTATTTGTTTGATATATTTTATTGAAAATGCTTATTTTTGGTAGAAACTTAATCTTCTTGGTTGAAAATTCAAATTTCGTTTTTTTAAACGTTCAGAACTTCAAGAATATTAAGTATGTCCAAATTAAAATAATAAATGGTTGAATTTTAGAAATCATTACAAAAATCGTTACCCTTATTTAAAAACTATACAATTTCTTATTAAAAGATTGTTTCTTCTTTTCTGTATATGAAAATAAATTTTCAATCTTTCCTCTATTTTTCCCCTTTTTGTAAAAAAATGACCCTATTTCACCTTTTTAAGGTTTTGTTGCCCCGGGCAGAAACCCTTATGCTTACAGTTTCGGTCGGGCGGTCCGTCCATCCGTCCTACCTTTTTTCCAAGGAGGGGAAGTAAGCGGAAATGAGGGATGGGGAAGCAGGGGTAGTGAGGGCATATTGTGAATCGGGAGTGGGGGTAATGAGGATAAATTATTTGTGAAGAAGTAGGGGAACTGGGTGAAAGTTGGTCTGGTAGGGGCAGTTTGTGTGGTGAGAGAGAATGAAGAGGGTATTTAGGGGAAATTAAAAGAGAGTACCTATAGGTAGTGAGGGGTAATGAGAGGAGGGGAAGTAATAGAAATTAGAGAGGGTAAGGTGAAGTACGCATAAGTGAGGGGAAGTAGGGGAAATATTAGAAATCAGGGCAAGTAGGGGGGAAGTAAGAGCTGGAGAAGCGAGGAGAGAGGGAAGTAGTAGAGGAAGAAGTTGGGGAGGGGTGGTGAAGGTTCAAGTGTGGGGAGGGGAAGTAGGGGAATTCATGGTGGTCAGGGAAGGAAAAGTTGGTGTGGGGAGGTCTGAATGACCTGATTAACGTTTGAATAGGCTACCTACTTTGACTAATTTTTTGAGCTGTTTTTGATCTGTCATCCCGGTTATTCGCTCTTTATTTCGCTACAAAAAAAAACAATTAAAAACATAAAAATTTTTGAATTTTTCAACAACAAAAATATTTAGTAAAGGGGTGAATAAAGAAATGAGCTTTGAGATAAAATTTATTTTAGGATGAGAATTTCGCAGATATTTTCTTGATGCAAAGGATGAAAAGACACTTATCACAGATGTTTTTTGGCCGCTTGAACTGCCGCTTGGACAGGGAAGCAATCGATCTTGGCTTATCGTGCTTTCTCGAGAAAATCGAAGAAATCGGAAGGTGGTGAAGAAGAGACTGTGACAAGAAGAGCAGAGGTAAACTGTAAAGGTATAGTCGTCTCTCGTCGATGAAAAGACGGTGCGGTGCCTATGAAGTGCCAAACCAACTCCACCTCTCGTGCCAAACAGCCTGATAATCCACTGAGACGAGATCGTCAGGGATCGTCGACGAAGGAACAGCACTTAACAATGGGGGCGGTTTCAATGAAATTTAGTCAGCCGCCTAATCGAGTTTGCCTCAAGACGTTGTCTTGAGCTGATAGGATGAAAGCACTTTACTCAAAATCCTTCATAATTCAATTTCTTATTCCAATTATTTCATTATTGTTATTTTAGCTTCAACTGAATATAAAGTAGCTTCATTTTTTCAATTTTAGATATTTAATTCATAATAAACAACAATGTTATTTCTTATTTTATGTCCAATATGCAAGTTAAACCAATGCAATACAAGCTACAATGATATTATGGGAGGAATAATTCAGAACCTTTTCTCCATAAAAGCCACTAACAAACCAGAACATTTTTTCTGTATTCTTTCGGCCTTATAAGAGATTTGCAATTTTGTATTTATAAATAAAAGTCAAATTTCATGTTCAACTTAAATTTGCAGAAATGTTGTATTTTTCTCAATGAAATAAAAAAATTAGGATTACTAAAAATATAGACATTTTTTTCTTTGTAGAAATATTACTTTTCTTCGAGCACTTATTCAATAAAATGTGTTTTTCTTAAAAATCTACATGTTTCTGACCTCTACCAGGGTTGAAAATCGAATATAGTAATTAGGGAAATATTTTTTATGTAACTGCAAAGTTTAAAAAAATTTAGATTTAATATAAGATTTTTTCCCGTACGGACTGCCCTATTATACAACAATGCCCGGCCATTCTCGGACCTTGCCCGATTTTGGTCTTTATCTTTCGCACCTTTTTTCTTTTTCCATTTTCACTTTTCCCTTTTTCGACTTCGTCAATATTTCTACTCTTCAAGCTTTTTCCTTTAGAGAAGGTCTGAAATTTT
>CAKNYM010052873.1:406443-427960 GCA_932195095.1 Andricus curvator
CATAAAAAATGTGGAAGCATGCCCAAGACGAAAATCGGTTCATCGAGTGGCAGTCAAGCAGTTAACGCTTGGGAAATAACAAACAAAAGATGCTCTGCATGTTTAGGAAAGTAAATGGAAAAAATTGAAACTTTGTTAAATTAAAGTATTTTTAAATTGAGACCAAAAAAATAATAAAATAGTCACTGGGTATTGAATTATCATAAAAAATGTGAAAGCATACCCAAGACGAAAATTGGTCCGTCGAGCAATTAACGCATGGGAAATAACAGACAAAAGATGCTCTGCATGTTTCAGGAAAGTAACTGGAAAAAATTGAATTTAAAAAAATTAAAGTATAAAATCTCCTCTTTAAAACGAGACCAAAAAAATAATAAAATAATAATTGGGTATCGAATTATTATAAAAAATGTGGAAGCATGCCCAAGACGAAAATCGGTTCATCGAGTGGCATTCAAGCAGTTAACGCATGGGAAATAACAGACAAAAGATGATCTGCATGTTTCAGGAAAGTGAATAGAGAAAATTTAATTTTTATTAAAAATAAGAATAAAATCTCCTCTTCAAAATGAGACCAAGAACATAATAAAATAGTCACTGGTTATCAAATTATCGTGAAAAATGTGGAATCGTGCCCATGACAAAAGCGGTCGGTGTTTTATTTCCCAAGCGTTAACTGCTCGACTGCCGTTCGACGGACCGATTTTCATCTTCGGCATGCTTCCACATTTTTTATGATAATTCGAGAACCAGTGAATATTTTAATATGTTCTTGGTCTGATTTTAAAGAGGAGATTTTAAACTTTAATCTGACAAAGTTTCATTTTTTTCATTCAACTTCCGAAAGCGTGCGGAGGGTAGAAGTTGAAAATCGAATATTGGTCAAAAATGAAAAATAGGTACCCCTATTTATCAAATATACTTCAAGTAGGACTCAGTCGACATGAAATTCAATAGGCTTTCTAAAAGTTTTAGAAAAATTATTCTAATCTAATTTTTCGCAGAGTTAGTCATTTTCTAAGAGGAGTCTGTTTTTAATCCGATTTTCGTAAGAGGACGCACTTTTTTGACCGATAGTATACCTTGATGGCATTTAAAGAGAAAATATTTAATTTCAATCAAAAACAGTCAAATTCATCAAAAAAGATTAATATTCAACAAAATAGTTGAAATTTCAATCCTCAAGCAAAAATATAATAGATAACTTTGTAACAAAATAATTAAATTTTCAACCGTCTAATAAATAATTAATAAAAAATTATGAACTCAAATTTTTTTTATTGTTTACGCTTGGGTTCCTCTTTTTAAGTTTGTTGCAATAATTAATGGCTCTTTTCAATTTTATAAGTCAAGTTAAATCTTTTGAAATATCTTCTTTTTAGACTAAAAGTGAAATATCATTCGGTGCAAACCCAAAAAGTTTTATGATTTCCTCCAAATGCCCTTAAAAATCCAAAAATTTAATAATCAAAGACGAATTAAAAAAAAATCATTTCCAACCAAACAGTTGCATTGACAACCAAATAGATGAACTTTCCAGGGAAAGAGACGAGTTTTCCAAAAAGTAGTTGAAGGTTTAACCAAATAGTAGAATCTTCAAGCCAAAAAGGAGGAATTTTTTCGAAGGCAGTTGAATTTTTTACAAAAAAGTTACTTTTCAACCAAGAAAGACAAATTTTCAACCAAAAATGATTATTTTTCTACCATAAAAGATGAATTTTGCATAAAAAAAGGATGACTTTTTAACAACATAGTTGAATTTTCGACTAAAAAGGATGACTTTAACAAAATAGATAAATTTTCTAAAATAGTTGAAATTAATGTTCTCTCAAGAAGGACGAATTTCCAAATTATCCAATATATAGGATAAAATTTTAACCAAACATGGAATATTTAAATTTTCAGATAATAAAAATAATTTTTAACAAAAAAAATGAATTTTCAACAAAGTTGTTAAATTTTCAACCAAATAGTTCAATTTTCTACCAAATTGTTGAATTTTCTACAAAACAGCAGAATTTTTAACATAAAAGTTCATTTAAAAGCTAATAATTGAATTGTCAAGCAAACAATTGCATTTTTAACCGAAAAGGATAAATTTTCAACCAAGGAGATTAAATTTCTACCAAGAAAGACGAATTTTCAATAAAATACATGAATTTTCAACCAAAAAATTGAACTTTCAACTAAAAAAGATCAATTTTTAACCAAATAGTTAAATTTTTAACTGAAAAAGATAAATTGTTAACCAAAAATGGAATAGTTTAATTGTCAGTTTGAAATTTTTATTTTCAACCAAAAATGAAACGAAATTTCATCAAAATAGTTCAATTATCAACCAAAGAGATAAAACTTCAATTAAAAAATGAATTTTTGACAAACTAGTAGAACTTTTGATAAAAAAGATGACTTTTGCTTCCTCATAGAGGAAGCTTTATAATGGTAACATTTTCCAAAAAATTTAAATTCATTTAATTAAATCTTCCTCAATTTAAAAATGTCTAATACAATGTTCTAAGCTTATTTTCCCCACTAATATCTTGAAACTGACCGAAGAATTTCTAAAAATATTTATTGCTTTTTTTTGCACTCAATAATATATTAAAAATCGGTTTTTTATAGTAAAACATTTTTCATTAGCATAATTCAAAGTTAATTCAAAAATATAAAAGATTCCTTGGTTCGAGACAAATCGATTGACCTATAATATTAATACATTTTATTGAAGAGTAGGAAAGTTATGGTAATTTATATATTTTGAAAATCGGTTTTTTATAGTAATTTTTTCATTAAAATAATTCAAAGTTGATGCAAGACCAGAAAAGATGTGTTGATTCGAGACGAATCGATTGACCTATAATATTAATACATTTTGTGGAATAGTAAGGAAGCTATGGTAATGCATCATATTTGAAAATACGGTTTTTTATAGTAAAACTTTTTTCTTCAACGTAATTCAAAGTTGATGCAAGAATATAAAAGATTCCTTGGTTCGAGACGAATAGATCGACCTACAATTATAATACATTTTATTAAAGAGTAGGGAAGTTATAGTAATTTATATATTTCTCAACTCGTTTTTTATGGTAAAAATTTTCTCATTCTAATAATTTAATGTTGCTGCGAAAACAGAAAAGTTGTGTTGATTTGAGACGAATTGATTGACCTGTAACATTGATAAATTTTGTTGGAGAGTAAGGAAGCTATGGTAATGTATAATATTTGAAAACGCGATTTATTATAGTAAAACTTTTTCCTTCAACGTAATTCAGAGTTGATGCAAAAATATAAAAGATTCCTTGGTTCGAGACGAATCGATTGACCTACAATTATAATACATTTTATGAAAGAGTAGGGAAGTTATTGTAATTTATATATTTTTTAAATCGATTTTTATAGTAATAATTTTCTCATTCTCATAATTTAAAGTTGATGCAAGAACAGAAAAGCTGTGTTGATTCGAGACGAATCGATTGACCTATAATATTAATAAATTTTATTAAAGACTTAGGAAGCTATGGTAATGCATAATATTTGAAAATACGGTTTTTTATAGTGAAACTTTTTTCTTCAACGTAATTCAATGTTGATGCAAGAATATAAAAGATTCCTTGGTTCGGGACGAATCGATTGACCTATACTATTAATATACTTTATTGAAGCGTAGGGAAGTTATGGTAATTTATATATTTTTAAAATCGATTTTCATATTAAAAATGGTCTCATTCTCATAATTTAAAGTTGATGCGAGAATAGAAAAATTGTGTTGATTCAAGACGAATTGATTGACCTATAACATTGATACATTTTATTGAAGAGTAAGGAAGCTATGGTGATGTACAATATTTTAAAACACGGTTTTCTATAGTAAGACTTTTTTCACTAATATAATTCAAAATTGATGCAAGAACGGAAAAGATTCCTTGATTCGAGGCAACTCGATTTAATAATATTAATACACTTTATTGAAGATTAAGAAAGTTATGCTCATTTATAATATTCGAATCATCTGTTTCAAACAGAAAAACCTTTTTCATTGACGTAAGTCAAAGTTGATGCATGAATAGAAAAGACTTTTTGATCATAAATTTTCAAATAGAATAATTCGGACAAATTTTTGTAAATAAATCATAAAGCTTTTCCAGCTCGAAAAATAATCATTTCGAACACAAAATTTGATTTGTCTGATTTGTCTTTGTATTTAAAAAATTTTTGGTATTATTTTGTAATTTTGTATTTTTTATAAATTTCTATTTTTAAATTGATCAAAATGAAGAATTTGGTTTGTCTGCTATTGATAAAAATAACTAATGCTTCCTCTATGAGGAAGCAAATACATTGGCTAACGGGAAGCAAAGTGCTCGTGAAATGAGCACCATATAATTATAAATACAAACAAAGTGGAAACATTCGAGATTGAATTCACAGCTAGTTTAACAATATAGTTGCATTTTCAACAAAATAATTAAATTTTCAACCAAATAATAGAAGTTTTAAAAGATAAATTCTGCACGAAAAATATAATAGTAAGTAGCCTTTTCAAGAAAACAAAATAAACTTTTATCCAAAAATATAGTTGGATTTTCATACTGGGTTTTTTTCTACTTATTCATATTATTTATTTATTATTTTTTATGTTCTCATCAGAGAAGGTATTAGATTTTTGTAAAATTTAACCCCCTCCGTTTTTGTTAAATGTCCACGTTTTGAGACATTCTGAACCCAAAAAACAGGTTTTCGCGAATGCGTCTGGCTGTATGTGTGTATGTGCAGGTATGTATGTATGTAGATTTTTATTTTGTTATCACGATACTTTCGAAAGAATTGACAGATTGGATTGGGCTTTCGTATGCTCTTCAAGTGTCCTAAAATGAAGGTAAGTTCGTTAGCCAGCCGTTTTGGATAAAAATTCAAAAAGTGAGCGCTTTTTCAAAATGTTTGAGAACACTTTTTTCAAATTTAAAAATTCTATTTCTGGATGTTCGTAGTACTCAAAAAGAAAAAAACAATTCATCCCAATGAATTTCTTTGATAAAACAAAAATTACTGGAATTATAGCATTTAAAATTATCCAAAAAACAAACGTAAATGAACATTTTAAGCCAAACAACGCACGATATGAAAAAAAGTCAAGAGAAGAAAAATGTTTCTTTTTGAACACCTTACAATATTATTATAAGACTTTTTTTCGCAAAATCAAAAATTTACATTTTTATCGCACAAAATAATAATGAAAAATCCAAAATTCCATTTTGCGGTCAAAATATACAAGATACGAAAAAAGATGAATAGACAAAAATTGTGTAGTCAAAAAAGATCTACGAATTTGTTATTAATCAGGTTTCTGATGGGACGCATAGTTTTTGTTTCATTTGTAAGAAACTGATTTAAGAATAAATTAAATTTTTGGACAAATGACACAAACCACGAAAAAAATTAATAGACAAAAGTTGTTCACTCAGAAAAGAGCTACACATTTTTTCTTAATCATTTTTTGATAAGATGCATAATTTTTGTTTCAATCGTGAAAAATATCATTAACAATAAAAAAAATTGTGGAAAAACAACGCAAGGTACGAAAAAAGATGAATAGACAAAAGTTGTTCAACCAAAAAAGATCTACTTTGTTATAAACTTTTGTTATAAAAATACATTTAAAATAAAAACATTAACTTTTTGGAAAAACGATACACGCTACAATAACATTTTATCTAACAAAATTTTCGCCTAAATTACATTTACAAATTTTCTTGGAACCACTTTACGCTAGGATGCATATTTTTGGTTCAAATCGTGAAAAATAACATTTAACATAAACAAATTAAATTTATGGAAAAACGACACAAGTTGCAATAAAATGCATAAGAACAAAAAAGTTTTTTTTTATAGGATGCGCACTTTTTTTCAATTATAAAAACAAGACAAGGAAAATACGTCTGTTTTTAATATCAATGCATATTATAAATTGTAATAATAAAAATGTATTGAAATGATATAAAATTTTCACGGTAGCTGAGGATAAAATTAAATGCAAAATCAGGAACAAATATTAAGGTAATCATGATAAATACAATTCGTAATTTATTTTGCAATATCTAAATAAGCAGTCACAGGCCGACGCACAGTGGGGTGAAATTGGAAAACGAGGTTCAAAATGACATTTAGAACGTAATTATGCACCAATTTCAGATTTTTTTTTAACTCATAACTAAATTTTTCAGAAAATGGTGAGAGTAGATTTTTTATTTTTTTGTTTATTCAATTGTTATGTTAATGCAAACAGCGAAAAAAATGTCGATTTTTTTAATTTCATTTTTTATCTTCTAGAAAAAGTTTTTCTCATACTTCTCGTCCCGAGTATGAGAAAGATAAAAAATTGTCAACTTGCAAAGTTAATTGTTATAAACAAATTGTATTAACCAATTATCGATATTAGGGGTTATTCGTCTTCAAAGTATATTTCTGCTCTTAAATCGCTTGCCTTCTTCGTTAAGATGATACGTGGCCATTGAAATTTAATATTGAATGTTATTTGTTTATTTTATAAACAAATTATATAAACAAATGCACATTTTGGGCGTTTTCAGGCGAAAAAAAAAAAACGTTTTTTCTTTCGAACTTGTTGCAATTATATTGCCAATGATGTTTTCTGAAAAAAATTTCGCCACTCATCAATATTTTTTTATTTTATAAACAAATTGTATAAGCAAATGCAAATTTTGGGCGTTTTTAGGCGAAAATAAACCGTTTTTTCTTTCGACCGTCTTGCAATTATATTGCCAATGATGTTTTCTGAAAAAATATTTACCACTTATCAATATTTGTTTATTTTATAAGCAAATTATATAAACAAATACACATTTTGGGCATTTTTAAGCGAAAAGTAATCGTTTTTTCTCCTTACCTTGCTGAAATTATTATGCAAATGATATTTTCTAAGAAAAATTTTGCAACCCATCAATATTTGTTTATTTTATATACAAAGTATATAAACAAATGCACATTTTGGGCGATTTTAAGCGAAAATAAACCGTTTTCTCATCTGACCTTGCAAACTCTATATTGCCAATAATGTTTTCTGAAAATTGTATTGCCACTTACAATATTTGTTTACGTTATAAACAAATTATGTAAACAAATGTACATTTTCAGCGTTTTTAAGCGAAAAGAAGTCGTTTTTTCTTCTGACCTTGCTGAAATTATATTGCCAATGATGTTTTGTGAACAAATTTTCACCGCCCATCAATATTTGTTCATTTTATAAACAAATTATATAAAAAATGCACATTTTGGGCGATTTTTAGCGAAAATAAACCGTTTTTTCTTCTGACCTTGCTAATATTATATTGCCACTAATGTTTTCTGAAAATTTTGTTACCACCCATCAATATTTGTTTACTTTATAAACAAATTATATAAACAAATGTACATTTTCAGCGTTTTTAAGCGAAAATAAGTCGTTTTTTCTCCTGACCTTCCTGAAATTATATTGCCAATGATGTTTTCTGAAAAAATTTCGCCATTCATTAATGTTCACTTATTTTATAAACAAATTATATAAATAAATTCACATATAAGGAGTTTTTAAGCGAAAAAATATCGTTTTTTCTTCTGATCTTGTTGCAGTTATATGGGCAATGATGTTCTATCGAAAAATGTTGCCAAGCACCGCTAATCGTTTATTTTATAAATAAATTATATAAACAAATGTACATTGCAGATATTTATAGGCAGAAAGAAATCGCTTTTCTTTTATTATTGTTCAAACTATATTGACAATGAATTGTCTAGATGAAATATTGTCATGCCTCACTATTTGTTTATTTTAAAAACAAATTAGGTGAACGCCTAAAATGTTCATTTTTTGTATAATTTGTTTATAAAATAAGCAAATATTAATGCATATCAATTTTTTTTAGAAACCATCATTGAAAATATAGTTTCAGCAAGGTCAGAGGAAAAAAACGAATTCTTTTCGCTTAAAAACTCCTAAAATGCGCATTTTTTTATATAATTTGTTTATAAAATGAACAAATATTGATGGGTGGCAAAATTTTTTTAGAAAAACATCATTGGCAATATACTTTCAGCAAGGTCGAAAAAAAATGATTTCTTTCGCTTGAAAACACCCAAAATGTGCATTTGTTTATATGATTTGTTTATCAAATAAACAAATATTGATGAGTGGCAAAAATTTTTTGAATAAATATCATTGGCAATATGATTGCAAGAAGGTCGAAAGAAAAAACAGTTTCTTTTTGCCTAAAAACGCCCAAAATGTGGATTTGTTTATATAATTTGTTTATAAAATATTCAAATAACATTCAATATTAAATTTCAATGGCCACGTATCATCTTAACGATGAAGGCAAGCGATTTCAAAGCAGAAATATACTTTGAAGACGAATAACCCCTAATGCCGATCATTTGTTATTACAATTTGTTTATAACATTTAACTTTGCAAGTTAAAAATTTTTTTGTCTTTCTCATACCTCTGTGCATTAAATACAAGGGACGAGAAGTATAAGAAAAATTTTTTCTAGAAGATAAAAAATGAAATTAAAAAAATCGACATTTTTTTCGCTGTTTGCATTAACATAACAATTAAATAAACAAAAAAATAAAAAATCTACTTTTACCATTTTCTGAAAAATTTAGTTCTGAATTAAAAAAAAAAAAAAATCTAAAATCGGTGCATACTTAAGTTCTAAATGTCATTTTGAACTTCGTTTCCCAATTTCACCCCACTGTGCGACGTACAGAAATAAATATAATATACATTTGATATAATAATGTTGAACATATGATGTAAAAAATTTCGCATTTTGCGCCAGATCGAGTGCAAAGCACGAGGTACGTGATGCGAATGTATTCGTTAAAGCCGAAGGAGTTTTAACAAAAGAGAATTCACAATCACCAAATTAGAGTTGTCGATACGTTGACCTTTAATATTTAAAGGTCTGTACCGAACGCGAAGCGCGAGATAAATATTTTATGGAGCGCGAAGCGCGAGAACCAACAGTCGCGCGCCCTAGGCGCGCTCAAACTTGCGAGCGAAGCGATCCGCGCGCGCGCAGTGGGTGATGAGAATGTGCCCGCGCAGTGGGCAGAGTTTTTATTTATTTATTATTATTATTCATTATTTATTTATTATTTATATTTCTACTTATACCACCTCCCTGTTACATAGAAGATTTATACAAAATTAATCTATTAAAATATTAATTATTGTAGCAAAAAATGTGTAAACTTAATATTTAAAAATTTGTTCAACAATGGATTTTTAAACTCTTTATATTTGTAATGTTAGGAAATAAAAATCCAGAGACGTAAACAATATTCAATATTTAAATTTTAAACTATTCAGTTTTGAACGTTTTAAATCTAAAATTAAGCATTAAAACTTGAAATAAAATAATTGTGCACTGTAAAAGTAAAAAACTCGTCCTAAAATATGCCTTGCTAAAAAAGGCGGGAAAATTATTTGTATCGAGAATGTCTAATTTTCTCCTACAAAAAAATGAGTTTAACCAATTTACCAAAAAAATAAGATTCTAATTATCATTCAATTAGAATAAATGTTCATTTAAATCGAAAGGAAAAATCGACAGGTTCCGTCCCTCATAAAAAGAATCTCAAGCACCTGTAATGACCTCTTGTTTACATCCCCCCCCCCCCTACACATTCCAAGTCACGCAACTACGGCCCTGCCGATCCACGAGACGATCGTGCAAGATCGTTTCGGTCCGGCTCTACTCGTTCCTCGGTGCGTGCACCAACACGTTACGCCGGCCGCATCGGTTGACGGTTGACGTTGCCAGCAGGACCTGTTGTTCGTGGTTGGTACCCTCTCCTCTCTGCTTTCAGTCTCGCAAACTTTCATCTGGAAAAAATTCCTCAAATTCTGCCACCTGTCCCCTCCTCCAAATTCCCTAAAATACCTCGAAATCTCTTCATTATTCTGGTTGGTGCTTTGAAATCAGTGAAAATATTAAAAGCCGTGAAAACCGCTTCTATCGATGCAACCTAACCTCCGTGACACTAGAAGTCAGTGCGTCGAGACTTCGGGACGTACTAACAACCTGTCAGAGGAAAAGCCGCCGGCTTTGACAGTTTTCCTCTCTCCATGGGAAAATTTCATTGCCACGAGTCGAGCAAGTGAAGAGTGAATTCGCGAGTGCGAGAGGAATGCCAAAAACCTGTTTCTGGTTCCAGCTTCTCTCGAGTTGACAGTGATTTTCGTGATTTTTTAAGTGAACTGAAAAAAGGGTTTAGTGAGTTGTGATTGTGCGTGAGTGTAGGTGGTGATTCCTGAAGTGTCGCAGGTGCGTAACGTGCCAAGGCTCGGCTAGTGTTCCTCGTCCCAAAAATTCCGATGCAATTTTTCCTCGCGCCAAGCATGCCGGTAAGTGCGAGAGAGATGGGTAGACAACCTGTTAGCTGTTAGGTTAGGAAGACGCCAGACGCCGCGAAAGGGGGGTTACGGTTCGGGTATTCATGGAATTGATTCCAGGTCATTGGGGGTCATTTTTTCTTTAATTAATTTCTGATAAAATCAGGTAGTTTTAATGTTGACATTGGTAATGAGAATGTTGGGGGAGAGTCCCAAAGCGGTTTTGGTTTCGTATCCTTTCATTTTGGAGTGAGAAGATTCCGTTATGTAGAGCTCACTATAAAAAGAACCTGTTCTAGAAAAAAAACCCGTTCCTTAAAATACGAGAAACTATTTTACAAAAGATGATTCGAGTAATTTATATTCGGAAAAGAATATTTTGTGAGTTTATTTCGGGTCTCCACTGCACTGATATTTGCATGAATTTCTTGACAGGGATAGAGTGAATTATTTTTCGATAGGTAATTTTATTGATTTTGATAAACAAATGAAAAATAAGTGACTTCTGATAATGCAAATAGGCTGTTATAAAGTAAAAATTGACATATAAAATATTCCGAAACTGAGCAATTTCTACGTTAAAAGAATTACAAAAAGAATAAATTCATACTGAAATAGTTCATAATTTAAAAACTTCTCGTTGAATAATTAAAAATAGGCCAATTTATTTTAGTTTTTGTTTAGGATGAAATAATTTACAGTTGAGAGCGTTTGAAATTCAGAAATGGAAATTAAAATTTATATAATTATATTTTTCCAGATTTAAATCGTTCAAAAGTAATAAATTCAAAATTGAATAATTTTTTCTTGAAACTTTGTAAATTAGATAACTTTATTATTAATTGAGCAATTTTGAATTCAAACGTTCAGTAATTTACAGTTTGAAATTATTACTTAAAAATTAGGAAAATTTACATGCCAAAAGCGATTAAATAACTGAAAATTAACTGTATTTTCTGAGCAAAATTTCTCGTTTTCTAAGATAATATTTTAAAAGTATTAAAAATCAACTTTAATATGTTTATTTAAATTATTATTTTTTAGCCTGTAAATGATCAAAATTCCTATTTATCCCAGTCTTCACAGACTGCATATTTTGTGGTTGAAAATTCTACTATTATATTTTTGGTTGCGGATTTATCTTTTTTAGTTGATAATTTAATTATTTTTTGACAGTTTCACAATTTTTTTAAAAAGTCGACATTTGTTTGAAAATTCAACTATTTAGTTTAAAATTAACTTTTTGGTTGAAAACTCATATTTCAGATGAAAAATTAAATTTGTTGTGGAAAATTTGTCTTAGGCTTGAAAATCCAACAATTTGGTTGACAAAAATTTAACTTTCTTGACTGAAAAATATTTTTTTGTTGTAAATTAATTTTTTTTTTGTAGACATTTAATATTTGTTTGTATAAAAACGAAACTGTGTGAAAATTTATCTGTTTTAATTGAGGATTCAACTATTTGATTGAAAATTCGTCCTTTTTGGTTGAATTCAACCAACGATCCATTTCTTTGGTTGAAATTTTAACTATTGGGTTAAAAATTTAACTACTTTGTCGAAAATTCTTTTTTTGTTGTTGAAAACAAGTTTCTTTACTTAAAATTAAACTATTCCATTTCTGCTAGAAAATTAGTATTCTTGGTTAAAAATTCATCCTTTTTAGTTGAAAATTCATCACTTTTGTGGAAAATTCATCGTTTTGGGTAGAAAATTTAACTATTTTGATAGAAATTTCACCTACTTGGTCAAAAATTAACTTTTGTGTAGTAAACTAATATTTCCGTATTGAAAATGAAACTGTTTTTTAGAAAATTTGTCTTGGGCTTGAATTTTTTTATCTTTATCTTTTTTGGTAGAAAATTCAACTGCTTGGTTGAAAGTTGAAATACTTTGTCAAAAATTCATTTTTTATGGTCAAATATTTATCATTTTGTTTGAAAATTAATTTTTTGTTGTTGAGAATTAAACTGCTTTGCGGAAAAAATTTGTTTTCAATAAGTTTTTTAACTGAAAATTAAATTTCATTTCTGGTAGAAAATTAATCTTGTTGAAAATTTAACAATTTGTTAGAAGTCATCTTTTTTAGTTGAAAATGAACTTTCTTGTTAAAAATTGAACTGTCTTTTAAAAAGATCATTTTGTTTAAATAAAAAATTTAACTATTCGGTTAAAAAGTTAAGTTTTTGGTTCACAATTGAACTATTCGGTTCAAAATTTGACTATTTTGTTGCGAAATTCAACTGTTTTTTAGAACATTCTTATTTTTGTCTCTAAAATCAAACTATTTTGGTAGAAAATACAACTATTTGATTGAAAATTAACTTTTTTGATGAACATTACATTTTTTGTCGGAAATTCAACTATTTGGTTGAAAATTGTTTTGTTTTTTTTCCGTTGAAAGTTAATATTTTCAGTTTGAAAATTCAATTCTTTTGTGGAAAATTCTTTTTTTTATACATTCAACTGTTTGGTTGAAAATTTATTTTATTTTTGTTGAAAATGATATTTTTTGTTAAAAATACACCTTTTCAGACTGCTAATTCAACTGTCTACTAAAAAATTCGTCTTTTTGGTTGAAAAATTCAACTATATAGTTGAAAATGCTACTTTTTATGGTTTAACTTTAATCCGTCTGTTTAAAAATTCGACCGTTTAGTTGAAAATTAACTTTTTTGAGGAAACTTCACTTCATATTTTCTTGTTAAAAATTTAACTGATTTTGTAGTAAATTTGTCTTTTTGGCTTGAAACAAGATCAACTTGAATAAGAACTCAATTCAAAACAAAACCATAAACGAGAAATGTGCTTGAAGTTCTGAACGTTCAAATGAACGAAATTGTTTTCTGTTGATATTGTAAACCAGAAAAAGTGCTAAAATGTGTGTTCATTAATATTGGAAATAATTGATTATTGAAACAGAATTATAAAGCATATTTTAAATTGCAGTTGGAACAATATTTATGGGTAGAATAGAAATAAGGAAAAATATTTCGTTCATTTGAACGTTCGGAACTTCAGGTACATAAACGAGAACTCAATCCAAAGCAAAAAACACCGACAAGAACTCAATCCAAAATAAAACAAGCCACAAGAACTCAATCCAAAACAAAACCAGCGGCCAAAACTTAATCGAAAAAAAAGCCAGCGGCAAGAACTTAATTAAAAACGAAACCAGCGATAAAAACTGAATCCAAAACAAAACGAGCAAGAATAACTCAATATAAAGCAAAACCAGAAACAAGAATTCAATCCCAAACAAAACTAGCGACCAGAACTTGATACAAAACAAAACCAGCGACAAGAACTCAGTACGAAACATAACCAACGCCGAGAACTCGATCCCAAGAAAAAAACAAGCGACCAGAACTCAATCCAAAGCAAAACCAGCGTCCAGAATTAAATACAAAGCAAATGTACCTGAAGTTCCGAACGTTCAAATGAACGAAATATTTTTCCCGATTTCTATTTTACTCATAAATATTGCTGCAACTGCAATTTAAAATCTGCATTATAATTCTGTTTCAATAATAAATTATTTCCAATATAAGTGAACAAACATTTGAGCACTTTTTCTGGTTTATAAAGTCATCAGTAAAAAATTATGTTCATTTGAACGTTCGGGACTTCAAGCGCATCCAAAGCAAAACCAGCGACAAGAATTCAATCCAAAGCAAACTCAGTGACAAGAACTCAGTACGAAACAAAACCAAGACCAGCGACGAGAACTCAATCCAAAACAAAACCAGTGACGAGAACTCAATCCAAAGCAAAGCCAGCAACAAGAACTCGATCCAAAGCAAATCCAGTGACAAGAACTTCGTCCAAAACAAAACCAGCGACAAGAACTCAATCAAAAACAAAACCAGCGACGAGAACTCAATCAAAAACAAAACCAGCGACGAGAACTCAATTAAAAACAAAACCAGCGACGAGAACTCAATCCAAAACAAAACCAGCGACGAGAACTCAATCCAAAGCAAAGCCAGCAACAAGAACTCGATCCAAAACAAAAACAGCGACGAGAACTCAATCCAAAGAAAAATCAGCGACAAGAACTCAATCCAAATAAAAACCAGCGAAAAAACTCAATCCAGAAAATAATCAGAGACAAGAACTCAATAAAAAAAGAAACCAGCTAACTTGGAAAAATCGAAATTAAAACTAACGACTACCCAGCGACAGTAATACCGCTGAAGGGAAAACCAAAGAACTAGAAAAAATAGGAATTGAATTCAGTGACTCAATCCATAGAATATCCAGCGAAAATAAATCCATTCCAAAAATAACCAGCGAACTTGACATAATCGAAATAAAAAGCAATGACGGTAACTCTGTCGACAGAAAAACAAAATAGAAATAAAAATGCACAGACCAGAAGAAAATATTAACGAAAACAGTAATAAAATAATAAGTAAATTCTATGAGATAATTCCGACAGTCGGTGATTGCAACTGTGGTTTCAGAGGTGTTTCAATTGGAATGGAAGGAGATGAACCTGCAATATTGACCAAACGCAATGATTTGTTAAACACATGTGGCCTAAAGTTAAAGAAACAATTAACAGTTCTAGGGTAGCTTACGGATTGGACCCGTATGCAACAGTAGACGATTATATTAATGTTATGGGAAGCAACAGCGAAACTCAAACTGAGTTTGAAGTTGGTATTATCGCGCTGATGAACGTTCAGAAACAGAAAAATCTTAGTTAAAAATGTAAATATTTTGTTGAAAATTTGTTTTTGAGGATTGAAAATTCATCTCTTTTGGTAGAAATCTGATATTGTTTGGTTAAAAATGCCACTCTGGTTGAAAATTAATTCTTCTTGGTTGAGGATTCAGTTATTTGGTTGAAAATTCGTCTTTAATGGTTAAATTCAACTGTTTTATTGAAAATTAGAATATTTTTTCATTTGAAATATCAATTATTATATATTTCATCAAGAATTATTTCTATTTTTTGGTTGTAAGTTGAACTACTTCGTTAAAAAAATAATTTTTTGGTTCGAAAATTCTTATCTTTGGTTGAAAATTCAACTATTTTGTTAATTCTTTTTTTTTGGTTCAGAATTAATTTTTGAACTGGAAATTAAACTATTCCATTACTTGGTACATATTTCTTTTTTTAAGTTGATAATTCAACTATTTCGTTAAGAATCCCTGTATTTTCTCTCGAAAATTTGTCTCTTCGGGTACAGAATTAATCTTCTTGGTCGAAAATTAATCTTTTTGGTCGAAAATTCATCTTTTTGGTTGAAAATTCAACTATTAGGTTAAAAAATTATCTATTTTGTCAGAAACAAATGAGAATACTTCACTTGTCTAGAAGGTTTATTCCAATGGAAGTGTTGATGCAATGTTTTTCCTGAGTTATTTAAAGCTTAAGAGGAAAACAAAAAAGAGAAATACCAGGGAAAGAAATCGACTATACAAAAACATTGTTGTTGTTACATAATTCTTTGAGTCATTCTTTACATTTCCTCAGTGAAGGAAACACATAATTTTTATTTTTTTAAAGAAGATTAATGCAGCTTGAAGTATATTTCTTAACAGTCTCTAGTATCTACTTAAGAATGCACGTCATATGCTATTTCAAGAAGTTCGTAAGCATTGTAATGCATAGTGTCAACAATCGTTCTCTTATTGTTAAAATTACATGAAAGAGCAGCTTATTTCACATCAATACCGAGCCCTATTAAGAAATCATCGACGACCTCCGTTTGAACTAAATAGAAACTAGATCTACGCATCGATTATTCCAATCGATGCCCAGAATCAAAAGCACATGCGCATAGACCTGTAATTTGTTGGATAATTATTACGACGCCATCTAAACGGATGAATGCATGCCTCATCTGTAATTACGAATGCGTTGAACATATGCATTGAATATCATTAGTTCAAATTCTGATTATACGTCAGATGACTGGGAATTTTTAATTTTTATAATAAAATGATCGCCGACATTGGATATGGTGTCCTTAATTATATAAATCACTCAGAGAAAAAGTTGTCTTGAAACAAAAGCATGGTCCTCTTGCCTGTTTTGTTTTGAACGAGGTGAATATATTTTTTACACAAACAGAATTATTTGGCTGCAAGAGTAGGTGAAGTTAGTCGCATAAGGAAAATTTTTGCAGCAAATGGATTCCTGTTGAGACAAATGAAAATCCTCTCAACCTTAAATTTAAGAGGAAATTCCATTTACGTCAAGAAACATCCTTTTGTCACAGGAGGACATTTCTCTGAGTGAATAGCGATTGATCCTGAAGCAAACTTCACACTCTTTCCCTATTCCCCTCTTTTCCTCTTAAAAAAAAAGAATTCCTCTTTTTTCCCTTGTTTTCAAGAAACTTTCCCTTTTTGATGTTTTTTTTTATTTCGAATGGGAAGCGAATTAATAGAACCTAATAAGAAAATCCAACTATTTTTGGTTGAAACTTTATGTTCTTTTGTTGAAAAATCTTCTACTATGTTTCTACTTGTATTTTTCGCTCAGAATTCATCTCTTTTGGTTGAAAATTCGACTATTTAATTTAAAATTTAATTTCTTCGTGGAACATTCTTCTTTTTGGATAGAAAATGCGTTTTCTTTTCGATTGAAAATTCATCTTTTGGTAGAAAAGTGATATTTCTTGGTTAAAAATCCATCTTTCTTGGTTAAAAATGAACTTTTTTGTTGATAATTACGCTTTTGATGTGGAAAATTCAACTGCGTTTTGTGAAAAATTCATCTTTTTGGGTTGAAAATTCAACTAACCGTTGCATGTTTTGGTTGAAGTTTAATATTTTTTTGTTTAAAAATTCTTCTTTTTAGGTTAAAAATACAATTATTTTGTTTAAAATTTAATCATTTTGTTGATAATTGAAATATTTTCGTAAAAAGTGATCTTTTTTGGTTGAAAATTAATTCTTCTTGGTTAAAAATGAACTTTTTTGTTGAAAGTTAAAGTTTTGGGGTTGAACATTTATTTGTCTTCTAAAAAAATAGTCTTTTTGTCTAGAGAATTCAATTATTTGGTTACAAATTCAACTTTTTGGTTGAAGATTAAGTTTTTTTAATTCAACTTTCTGGTTGTAGAATTCATCTGTTTTCGTTGAGCATTCATTTTTTTAAATGAAAATACAAAAAAAAAATGAAAAATCTTTTCTGGTTGAAAATTCCACACGTTTGTTGAAACTATTTTTTTTTTTTTTTTTGATAATTCAACTATTTTTGATTGAATATTAAAATCTTTTTTTTTCTGAAATATCAACTATTACATTTTTTATTGAGGATTTATCTTTATTGGTTGCAGGTTGAACTACTTTGCTAAAAATTCCTTTCGTTGGTTGAAGATTCGTCTCTTTGATTGAAGATTTAACTAGTTTGTTGAGAATTAGTTTTTCCTTGGTTGAAAATTAATTTTTTCAAACTGAGAATTGAACTACATTTTTGGTTAAAAATTGATCAATTTTTTTGGTAGGAAATTACTTTTCTTGGTCGAAAAATCACATTTTTGGTTGAAAAATCATTTTTTTTATGATTCATCTTTTTGATTGAAAATTGATCTTTTGGGTTGTAAATTCGTTTTTTGTTAGTTGAAACTTAATTTTAAATTAAAAATTGAACTATTCCTTTTTCTGTTGAGAATTTATCTTTATTGGTTGAAAATTTAACTATTTTGTTGAAAATTCTTTCTTTGTAGGTGGAAAATTAATTTTTTATACTGAAAATTTAACTATTCCATTTTTGGTTAAAAATATATATTTTTTGGTTGAAAGTTCATGTATGTTGTTGAAAATTCTTAATTTTGGTAGAAAATTAATTTTCTGGGTTGAAGTTTACCTTTTTGTTTGAAAATTCACCTGTCTTCTAAAAAACTTAGTTTTTTTTTGGCTTGGAAACAAAATTATTTGGTTGAAGAGATATTTTTTTGAGTCAACTATTTGCTTGAAAATTCAGTTTTTTAGGTTGAGAATTATTTTTTTAAACTGAAAATGTAACTATTCCAGTTTTAGTTAAAAATAAATATTTTTTGCAGAAAATTAATCTTCTTGATTGAAAATTCACATTCTAGACCGAACACAAATTTTTGGTTGAAAATTCCACACGTTTGTTGAAACTTTTTTTTTGGTTCGATAATTCAACTATTTACTATTTTTGATTGAATATTAAAATCTTTTTTGCCTGAAATATCAACTATTACATTTTTTGTTGAGGATTTATCTTTTTTGGTTGCATGTTGAAATACTTTGGTAAAAATTCATTTCGTTGGTTGAAGATTCGTATCTGTGGTTGAACATTTAACTAGTTTGTTGAGAATTAGTTTTTTGTTGGTTAAAAATTAATTTTTTTAAACTGAATTGAACTACTTGATTTTTGCTTAAAAATTGATAATATTTTTTTGGTAGCAAATTACTTTTCTTGGTTGAAAAATCATTTTTTTATGATTCATCTTTTTGATTGAAAATTGAACTTTGCAGTTGTAAATTCGTTTTTTGTTAGTTGAATCCTAATTTTTTAAGTTAAAAATTGAACTGTTCCATTTAGAAAATTTAGAATTTATAAAATTAATCTTCTTGGTTGAAAATTCACATTTTTGGCTGAAAATTCTTTTTTTTGTTGTTGAAGATTCATCACTTACGTTCAAAATTTAACTGTTTTGTTGAAAATTCGTTTTTGTTAGTTGAAACCTAATTTTTTTTAACTGAAAATTTAACTATTCCATTTTTGGTTAAAGTGTTTCTCTTTTAGTTGAACATTCATGTATATTATTAAAAATTAGTATTTTTTTTGGTAGAAAATCCATCTCTTTTGTTGAAAATTTAAGTATTTTGTTCAAAATTCGTTTTTGGGTGGTTAAAACTTAATTTTTTAACTGCTAATTTAACTATTCCATTTTTGGTTAAAAATGTTTTTTTGTTGTTGAAAATTAATCTTTTTAGTTGGAAATCCCACTATTTGGTTGAAAGTTGAACTTCTTTTTTAAAAAGTAATTTTGCTCGTTAAGATTCAACTATCATTTGATTCTAGTGCAGGTCTGATTTATTTTCATCTTCATCGAATTTGCAAATATTATGCTTACGAGTTTAAATACCTATTACGAGACATAATGTATACATGATTTTTATTTATTGCAGAGTCAAGTATGTGGGTCGAGCCCTCAGTTTAGTCATTGAAGTGGAATTTGTTTACTGCAGACGGATAAGAGCAGAATATAGCAATAGTTGTTTGCTCTAAAATTAACCTTAATATTAAGACTTACTCCTGAATGAAAAATCTACAGTTCATAATTTTGAAATTTTCTTTCCCTGAAGAGAATTACATAACAAAATAATTAAAAAAAATTAAGGCTTCAATAACGGTTTCCAGAAACTGCTAATTTTCAAAGTGTACCTTACGTAAAGATAAAAATCAACAGTACAGAAACAGTTATATCTAGCAAGACTTTCACGTTTAACCGAGAAAATGAAAAGGGAAACTCCAACTTTGTTTACATTCTGTTATCGCTTTGATAGTTAAAGAATGCGAGTTTGTAATTAAAGGAAGCTAATAGCTCTTTTATGAAGCAATGTCGGAAACTTTTTGACACAAAGGAAATCGATTTTTAATTAGAGTAGACAACTAATTGGAATCTTACGTCTATTCATAACTGAAGCTTCTAAAGAGACTATTTCATCGAGAAATTCGATTTTCTATTATAAAGAATTTGATCACTCTAGTCAAAGGGTGGCCATTGAACCGGGAAATCGGGAATTTTTAAGACCGGGAAAAACTGAGGATTTTGTTAAATTTCCAAGAAAAAAACTTGAAGTTTATAAAATAATTAGTTTTAATTTCAACAGCAGCACATAATAAAACGTCCTTAATGTTAGAAAATATCTGTAAAAATATTTTACAGATTGCACACTCTTTCCCCCTTTTTTTGAAAATTCCTTTTTCTCGTTTTTTGGTTAAATTCGAACTGAATTAATGGCACCCGATAAAAAAATCCAACTATTTTTAGTTGGAATTTCAATCTTTTTGGTTAAAAAATTCAACTATTTTGCTTAAATTTAATAATTTTTTTGAAAATTCAACCATTTTGTTTAAAAGTCATCCTTTTTGGTTGAAAATCGTCTATTTTCGTAGACACTTCGTCTGTTTGGAGAGAGAATTCATTTTTTTTTTAAATTCATCTTTCTTGGTTAAAAATGAACTTTTTATTAACAATGTTAACTGTTTTCTAAAAAAATTCATCTTGTTGGCTGGACTATTTTTTGACTAATTTAAAAAAAAGACGTTTTAGCAAAATTATTCAATTTTTGTCCAAATAGTTAAATTTTCAAAAGAAAGACGAATATTTAATCAAGTGGCCGAATTTTCAAACAAAAAGGATTAAAATGCAACCAAAAACAGTTGAATTTTTAACCTGAAAAGGTTAAATTTCAACAAAAAATATCATTTTTAACAACAAAAATTGAATTTTCCACCATAATAGTTAAATTTTCAACAAAATTGTTCAGTTTTTAACCAAATAGTTCAACTTTGAATCAGATAGTTAACTGTTTTGTTCAAAATTTAACTATTTTCGTTGAAAGTTTAACTATTTTGTTGAAAATTCAAATATTCTGGTTGGAGATTCATATTTTCGTGTTGGAAATTTAACTGTTCTGTAGAACATTTTTCTTTTGGCTCTAAAATTCAACTATTTTGGTAGAAAATTATCTTTTTTGTTGAAAATTCACCTTTTTAAGTTGACAATTCAACTGTCTACTAAAAAATTCGTCTTTGGTGTGAATATTGGACATAATAGAG
This sequence comes from Andricus curvator, assembly GCA_932195095.1. Lineage (NCBI taxonomy): Eukaryota > Metazoa > Arthropoda > Insecta > Hymenoptera > Cynipidae > Andricus > Andricus curvator. Next base: position 427,619 of record CAKNYM010052873.1, read on the forward strand.
TTGAAAATTCAACTATTTTGATAAAAGTTCAATAATTTTGTTGAAAAGTAATCTTTCTTAGTCGAAAATTCAACTTTTTGTTTAAAATTCTTCGTTTAATTTCGGAAATTCACTATTTTGTTGAAAACTCATACTTTCTGGTTAAAGATTCATTTTTTTGTGTGAAAATTCAACTGTTTTGTAAAACATTCTTCTTTTTAACTCTAAAATTAAATTATTTTGGTAGAAAATTCAACTATTTTGACAAACATTCAATAATTTTGTTCAAAAGTAATATTTTTTAGTCGAAAATTCCACTTTTTTGTTTAAAATTCTTCGTTTTGTTTCGGAAATTCAACTATT
>CAKNYM010052873.1:451394-498791 GCA_932195095.1 Andricus curvator
GTGCCCATATCGATATGACAATGTTGTAATTCCAGCTTCCGGGACCTTTATAAACGTTGCAAACTGATATCCATAGTATACAGAAAATGGTCAAACAAGTCAAAAGATGTTCACTTTCGAGGATCCAAGGATCTTTCCAAATTCGTTCGTTTCAATATTATCTCTTCCGAAAAACAAACTTGGGCCAACTATATCGCTGTCATGCCCAAACTACTGTTCTTTGGAAGGCAGTCAATGAAAAAAATCGAAAAATGAGCATTTTACAGCACTGAAATCGTTGAAGAGAGATCTGTCGAAATAATTTTTTTTTTAATTGGTAATATTGGTTGACTTAATTATTGCATCATCAGCCTGTTTTCTTCAACCTCATTTGAAAGTTTCCCCAAATGTCTCTCTGTCGCAGCTTTACGCAAATTTTCCGGAATCTTTGCCTAATCAATTTTCTCCGTCTAGAGTGTAGACTGAGGAAACTATCAGTTTCTTGATTGATAACTGCATGTCTATGATCAATATTAACATCCACTCATCATTTACTGCCTTCATTTCGTATAACCATGATATACTAGTTTGACACTCGTGTGTGCGTTTCGATAATGGCAATGTGGGTCACGTTGACCTTGTTGCGATTATCGTTCAAAAGTTATGCACAACTCGTGACATGGAGTAAAGTGCCGGAGCGGATTTCCGATGTAGGTAAATATTTACTTACGCCGTTGCATCGCCTACTGCATGTGAAAGATAGTTGCCCCGGCTTACACAGCAAATCGATTCTACAAAGACAGAATACCAATATCCGTTCCCACCATTTTTGATACGAAAGTCTCTCATATTCAGAAAATTATTTGGAAATCGTGAGGTGAAGTCTAATTTCTCTGTAATAAATTGCATTTTTTTCTTGCAACCTGAGTTGACGCATAAACACGTTAACACCGGTCCCAGTTAAACAGGTATGTTAAGCTGACGTAGCCACATGTTCCAATCAATTTAAAACCTATTTCATAATTAAGAGCTATATCTATAATGATAATTTAATGTCCAATTGCCAAATTTAATGCTCCACTATTTAAGAAAAAACCGTGGGTTACGCTAGCTTAACGTTAAGCTGACGTAACCACATGGTCGAATCGAGTTAAAACCTATTTCATAATTAAGAGCTCATTTAATGCTAATTTAATGTCCAATTGCCAAATTTAATACTCCACTATTTTAAAAAAACGTGGGTTACGCTAGCTTAAAGTTAAGCTGACGTAACCACATGTTCGAATTTAGTTAAAACCTATTTCATAATTAAGGGCTCATTTAATGCTAATTTAATGCCCAATTGCCAAATTTAATACTCCACTATTTAAAAAAAACCCGTGGTTTACGCTAGCTTAACGTTAAGGTGACGTAACCACATGGTCGAATCAAGTTAAAACCTATTTCATAATTAAGGGCTCATTTAATGCTAATTTAATGCCCTATTGCCAAATACAATGCCCCGCTGTTTAAAAAAAACATGGGTTACGCTTGCTTAACGTTAAGCTGACGGAACCACACGTGAAAATGATATTGAATCGAGTTCTGACCTATGACATAATTAAGGGCTCATTTAAGGCTCGTCAAAACCACAAAAACATATTTTCCAAAAGCCACCCTTAACACTCGAAAACCACCCTTAATACAAATTACGTACAAATTGTAAATCTGTCTATATTATAATTAAGGGCTCATTTGAGGCTCTCTTAATGCCCTATTGCCAGGCTTAATGCTCCACTATTTTAAAAAAACGGGGATTACGCTGGCTGAACGCTAAAATGACACGTGAAAATCAGGCAAGCATTTTCTTTATCAACTTTTTTTTACAACATAATTAAAAACTCAATTAGAGCTAATTTGATGGCCTATGGCCAGAATTTGATGCTCCGCTATTTAAAAAAATCAGAGGTTGCGCTGGCATAACGTTAAGCTGACGTAACCCACGGTTTTTTTAAATATTGGGGCATCGAATTTGGCAATATGGCATTAAATTAGCATTAAATGAGCCCTTAATTATGGAATAGGTTTTAACTCGATTGAAACATGTGGTTACGTCAGCTTAACGTTAAGCTAGCGTAACCCACGGTTTAAAAAAAAAAATTGGGGCATCGAATTTAGCAATAGGGCATTAAATTAGCATCAAATGAGCCCTTAATTATGGAATAGGTTTTAGCTCGATTCGACCATGTGGTTACGTCAGCTTAACCTTAAGCGAGATTAACCAACGGTTTTTGAAAAAAATAGTGGAGCATTAAATTTGTCAATTGGGCATTAAATTATCATTAAATGAGCTCCTAATTATGAAATAGGTTTTAACTCGATTGGAACATGTGGTTACGTCAGCTTAACATACCTCAGTTAAATTAAGAATTTTTTAACGAATCTTTCAATTTGGACCTAATAGATACTCGAAGGAAGGGAAATCAAACAAAACCTCCGAAGTTCTGTTTAATTGGTTCATTTTGCAAGTACGGTTAGTGTTTTTTCGTTTTTCATCAAATCCAGCAATCCGTAATCTTTATTTTGATTTCAAGAGATTAAAAAAGATTGATGAGTTTACCAGTAGTTTTTAGAAGATCTGAACAGATTTTAGGGGTTCTAAAGGATTTGAACGGATTTCAAAGCTTTCAAGTTATTTTAAAAGATTCGAAAGGATTGCCTCCATTCCCGTGATTTTCGCTACGAAAGTCTCTCCCAGTTTCCGAAAAGTATTTGGAATTTGTGAATTGAAGTCTGATTTCTCTATAATAAAGCTTATAGGAATTCATAAAGTAGGAACAGGGGACAAAGTTCGAGCTTCCTAAATATATTCCTAATTTTCGCTTTTATGCTTGAGCTTCTGACCCCTTTTGCTGAAATGAGAGCAAAATGTCCCTGACGGAACCTTTCCCTCTATACACCTTGGTTACTGCCTAAAGGGGTTGGAAGGAGAAGGTTGGTAGCCCACAAACCTCGGCGAACCGTGAGTTGAATGTTGAATCGTGTAACTTGCACGCTTCACCTAACCTCCTCACGACCAAAACCAAATGCCATTGAGTGGAGTGTTTCACGGTAGGCTGCCGGCCATATATTTCACGTTAGACTACCGCCACTTCGTAGTTTCGTATTCATCCCTACATCAGGAGATAAACCTCTTCAGCAACAATGAAGGCTTTCACTTGCATCGGTTTTAATGATTTGAGATTAAGGAAGTACTAGCTTTTAATTACACACGGAAAAAAAGTTGAGCTGTTGAACCTAAATTATTCCTTATAACAGCTCAACGTATAGCTGAACGGGCGATTGTCAATTCCGCCCTGGGTACCTACGAACGGTTCCCCCACTACACGACTTCCACTCACTCAGCCGAAATGCTACCGTCGATCCTGGTCAGCGGGAGTCCTTTGTACCTAACGAGGACTAAAATGCAGAATATAACATTTTTTCAATTTAGCACTTGGTAATTTATAAATAAAATATTAAAAATCTGCGAATTACGACGATTCCAACAATATTTTATTTTGCTTAAAAAGTTGAAAATTAAAGAAGTGTTCAAATTATGAGAAATTTTATGGAAAATTGTTTAGAATATTTCACTCAAATCCACTGCAGTAGCTTTCATTTATTGGTGCAATATTTTACCTAACTTGGGAAATTCCGGAAGCTCAAATTTGGCCACATTTAAAAACTTATTAACTAACATTCAAAATTATTCCTAAATAATTTTGCACTCCCAGTCCAAAAGAATGAATAGTGTCATCCCTAGCTCAATTTGGAAACTCATTAACAAACGTCATACTTTTTTTTACTGCTTAAACAATTTGTTTATGGAAGTTAATTAAAAATACTATTTTAAAGCGTAAAAAGCAGAATATGGAGACAATCTCAAAAATGTCGTTTTTTAAATCTAACTTTATAAATTTTGAACAGAGAGACACAAAATGTTTAATAATTCAGCATTGAAGAATGAATCAAAAAATGTATAAATTTTTAAAATTATATAATTTTAGGCAATTTTAAGCTAGAAACATTAATTTACATCGAAATTGGTTCTAAAATCGTTTTTAATATTCGCTTAAAATTTTGTTTTAAAAAATCATTTAAAAAATTTCCAGGAATCTAATGCAAATTATGTTATTTATTATCTTGAAACTTGAATTTTTCCTCCAATTTTTTGAAAATCCGTCAAAATCAAAAAAATTCAAAACCTTCCAGATTCTATGATGAAGTTAAAGAAATTTTTTTTTTTAATTCATTTTTAGTTCTCCTAGGAATTTTAATACAAAATTTTCATTCTTTTGAAACCTGTCAAAATGCTTAGAAAGCTTTCAAATGTTGTGTTCAGAATCTTCAAAAATGTACGTTTTGTTTTGAATGTTTTGAAATCTTTTAAAGTTTTAAATTATTTTGGAATCTTTTCAAAATTTCTAAATATATCTTAAACTTACTCGAATTTTTTCCAAATTAATAATTCACTAAAAATTTTTTCAGGTTTTAATGAAAATCACTTTTTTTTGGTTGAAAATTAATTATTTTTGACCGAAAATTCAACTATTCCATGTTTGGTTGAAAATTTATTAATTTTAAATAGCTTTGTGATAATTCATGTATTTTGTTGCAAATTAATCTTTTTGGGTAGAAAATTAATCTTTTCGGTTGAAAATTCAACTGTTTGGTTAAAATTGGTTTGTTTGTTGAATAGAAATTTTTGAGGTTGAAGACTTATTATTTTAGTAAAAAATTCATTTCTTTGGTTGAAATTTTTACAATTCTGTTGAAAATTCATTATTTTTATTTAGTTAAAAAATAATGTTTTTAACTACGAATGCAACTATTCAATTTTTGCTTGATAATTTATCGTTTTCAGTTGAAAATTCAATTATTTTGGTAGAAGATTCATATTTTTGTGTTGAAAATTAAACTTTTTTGTTCAAAATTCATATCATTGGGTTGAAAACTAAATTTTTTTGCCAGAAATTCGTCTTTTTGGATTGAAAATTTAACGAGATTTTTTTTTCTTTATTGACTGCAAAATTTTTCTTGTTTAAAAATTCAATTTGTTTTTTTTTTTAATTCTTTTTCCTTTGGTTTGAAACTTAGGTTTGGAAATTTTTTTAAATAAAGAATAATTATTTTCAAAATTGGCTGAATGCAGTTTACATTTTTTTTTCGACACTTAAGCAAATACAATTTAGTGTTTTGGTAATGTTCAAAATTTCTAAAGTTAGATTTTAAAAACAACACTTTTGATATGAACTCCACGAAAATCCTTTATATTCTGCTTTTTATGTGTTAAAATAGCATTTTTAATTAACTTTCGTAAACAAATTGGTTAAGCAGTAAAAAAATGTATGATGTTTGTTTGTTAATCAGTTTCCAAATTAAGCTAGGGATGACACTATTCATACTTTTGGACTTTTGAGAAAATTTTGAGAAATGCGACTGTTTGAGAAATAAACTAAATTTATGATGTTCGTTAATAAGTTTTCAAATGTGGCCAAATTTCAGCCAACCAATAAATTGAAGCTAGCAGTGGATTTGATAAAAATACTGAAAAATTGGTTCATAAAATTTCACATAAACTTGAACATTTCTTCTTTAATTTTCAACTTTTTAAGTAAAATAACATATCGTTGGAATCGTTATAATTGGTAGATTTTGAATATTATATTTATAAATTACCAAGTGTTAATTTGAAAAAATGGTATATTCCGCATTCTAGTCCTCATTAGGTACAAAGAACTCCCACTGACCATGCTCGACGGCAGCAGTTTGGCTGAGTGAGGGGAAGCCGTGTAGTGGGGGAACCGTTCGCAGGTCCCAGGGCGGAATTGTCATCTGCCCAGCTGAACAACAAAGAAATTTAGAAAGATTCCTGAATCAGCGAAAGTGAATATCTTTGGATTTATTTGACCATTGACCCTATACTAGAGATATATAGTCCGTCCACAGAAACGTGATTTTTGATATGTCAAAAACGAGTCTCGGTTTCGCTTGATCCACTATACGTCTAAAAGGATGAATTGTTGAACATAATATTTTTGCCACACAATCTGAAAGCAATTATACTGGTTTGTACGGAGAGCTTTTTCTGAAAAATGTTCTTGTTTTTTTTTGTTTAATTGAAAATGGAGTGTTTTTTGCGCCTCAAACCGGCAACTGACTATTGTGTACGCTGGGCTGCCTGTGTCCAGCACGGTATAATTGCCTTCAGATTATGTGGTAACAATATTACGTTCAACAATTCATCCTTTTAGACGTATATTTGCTCAAGTGAAACCGACACTCGTTTGAAGCTAAAGAAGGTGTCTCATTAACATTTTTACTGCAGTTATTTCCGACGTGATGCCAGTCAAATTCGGCCCTATGCTCCTCATGGGATCGACATCGGACAATTATTCTGTATCAGTTTTCTCCCGAGATACTTTGTAGTTGACCAGCGAACAAGTTTTCCCTAGAACGTGACAAGAGCTGGGATTTAAAGGCTTCAACTCGAGGGCTCGTTTAACAAGGGATTGTTGTGGACTCGCCAAACAGAGAGCTTGTCTCTGGACTCAATTCCCCTATTGTTAAACTTCCAGTGTCGTCCGATTCGATAGAATGCGTGACTGAAATCCCCTGTCCAGACAGAATAGCACGCTCCAGTTGAAACTGACTATCAAGAAACAATCATCGACATTGATGCAAACAAGACGCGTGGAAACATTTTTAAAGAATAGCCTAGGTTGGATTGAATCTCGTTTTTATTTTCGAAGTGGTACCCTAATAGCAGACTACACACTCTTTTCCCTTTTCCCCTTTTTAACCATTACCACAAGTAAAACTGTAACAAATGAAGCTAAAATAACAAATAAAGCTGTATGGTAGCGAGATCTGAACATACCAAGAGAAGCATAAGAGTAAATTTTTCGGTTTCAAAATTCAGTTGTTTCTCAGAAAATTATTTTTCTAGTCTATAATGGATGAAGAGAATTGAAGAGATTTTGGGGTTGAAGTAGGTTAATCTAATTCCGACATATAATTGACTGATCTAATAAATCAAATTATTCGGCGGACCAAAGCCAAAAGCAGACGGAAATTCGTCATTAATTGATTGAGAGAAAGATCACCGCTGAACTCTGCTCTTTCAGCCTTGCTATGAACTAATAACTGGCTTGTTTAGAATACCAATTAAAAATTCCGAAGGGTAGATAAGTAACTTTTCAATTGGGATTTTATGTCTATGACTCTCCAGAAATAGCGAGCTTTGAAAATGTTCTCATGAAGGCGCAGTAGGAAGCAATTGTCTTAATTAATTGCACGGTTATGCCGAGCTAGTTACGCTGACAATGGCTTGGGAACGAGCTTCCTTAAAGCAGATTGAAGCGACCTTAATTGCAAATATGTATTTACGTCCTAGGGATAAGTGAACGAATAGAGTATTTGCCAAACTTAAATTCGGTTGATTCAACAAGTTTAGAGCTTTCTCCGATTGAACACAGGTTGCTTGCTCAGGCGTGTGACATTTTCAAATGTCCTTACCTTGCCAAGGCTCTTTCCCTAGAATGTGATACCGAGCAAGGACCGCACAACAGTGACGTAGCGTTTTGGGAAACCCGATAAATTGGTTCACTCCCTCGGAGACCTTACCTTAACGCAAAGTGACTTTTTTACCGACTCCCTGGGCGAAACGTGCTTGGGAAAAATGTACGGTCTGAGACAATCGCCGTGAAATCAGACCGTTTAAAGTACTGTTATGCGAAGAAAAACGAAAGCTTTTAGAATTTAGAGTATTCATCTTCTCCTGCTTGGTGCACCATTTTTCCCTTTTTCAAAAAGGAGTCCCGTTTCCTCAAGTCAAGGTAGAGCCATAAAGAAGATACAATGGTAGGAAAAGTTCTTCTAGTAGGATACAAAACTTGGATTAATTTCAGAATTCACACTCTTTTCCCTATTCCACTTTTCCACCGTTTTCTCTTTTTTTTCGTTTAAATGCGAACTTAATTAATAGAACCCAATAAGAATATCAGACCATTTTTGGTTGAAAGTTAAATCTGTTTGGTTGAAAATTCTACTTTTATTTTTTTTTGGCTCAATATTCATTTCTTTTGATTAACAATTCTACTACTTGGGTCAAGTTTTAATTATTTTGTTGAAAATACAACTATTTTGGTAGAAAATTAACTTTTTTGTTTAAACTTCATATTTTGGTGTTGAAAATCTTTTTTGGTGTTAAAATTTAATTTATTTAAATTTCTTGGTTGAAAATTTAACTATTTTTTAGTAAATTAGTCTTTTTGGTTTAAAAATTGATCTCTTTTGGTAGAAGTTTTCATCTTTTTTTTTTTTAAATACAACTGTATGGTTGAAAATTAATCTATGTTGAATGAGGATTCAACTATTTTCTTAAAAATTTGTCTTTTTTGCTGGACTTCAACTGTTTTTGGTGTAGACAAAACTTTTTTTTGTTGTCGAAATATCAACTATTAAATTTTTCGTTGAGAAATCATAATTCATCATTTTAGCTCTTAATTCATCTTTTTGATTGAAAATTTAACTATTGAACTCTGTTTTTTATTTTAAATTAAAATCTTTTTGGTTGAAGATTCTTCTCTTTGGTTGAAAGTTGAACTATTTTTTAAAAACTCGTTTTTTTGGTAAAAATTTATTTTAATAACTAAAATTTATCCTTTTTAATCGAAAATTCAACTAGTTTGTTTAAAATTCATGTATTTTGTTGAAAATTCAAGCACTTCGTTGAAGGTTAAACTACTTCCTGAAAAATTAATTTTATTCATTGAAGATGTAACTATTTTGTTGAAAATTTCTTGTTTTTTTTTCAGTTGAAAATTAATTTTTTAAACTGAAAATTCAACTATTCCATTTTTGTTCTAAAATTGATCGTGTTTAGTTGAAAATTCAACTATTTGATTGAATTTCCATTTTTTCGTTGAAAATTAACAACTTTTTTAAAAATTAATCATTTTTGGTGGACTTTCTTAAAAATTCATTTTTTTGATTGATGATAACAAATTTTAGTTTTTTTAAATTAATTTTTTTGGCTTATGATTTATCTCTTTGGTCTAAAAATGAACTATTTAGTTGAAAATTCGTCTTTTTTGCTTGACTTTAACTTTTTTTGGTTTAGATAAAACTATTTTTTTTGTTGAAATAGGGTAAGGAGGGGCAGCGCCGACCGGTGGGGCAAAGGTAACTTTGCTTATAACATCGCTATTATTTAACAATTTTCATTCTACTTTGCATTAAATAAATCTGTTTTATTATAGAGATAGCGTTACTTACTGATATCTTGAAAATTGACGTTGTAAAAGAAAAATTATGCAGAAAAGAGTTTTGACAACGAAAGAATGGAAGATTCGCTGGCAGAAATGTAAAGTTTTCGACGTTAATGGCAATACTTACAGTATGAAAATTTGACATTTTGACAGATAAAACAATATCACATTATGTCATTATAATAATTGAACGTAATACAAGTCCAAAGTGTATTTAATATCGTAAATAATTGAGGCCTCACCAGTGGGGCAAGCCCGACCAAAATAATAGTTTACACGTGCTTAGGTTATAAACGTATCATAAGCTTGGTCGATAAGTCATCGGTAATGTAGAACAGCCACTTATCTTCTGGGCTACATGCAAGAAACTCTATTATATATTATTATTTTCAATCCGTCGGTAGAGCGGGTGTTCTGTACTGGTACGGTAGAAACCTTTGCGCGTACTCCGTCTCTAGTTGAATGTCAACTAATAAGAGGTTATATCACAGCTATCACTATTTTTATTAAAAATAACTTATTCTTCTTGCTGAATATGTTTAAAGGTAATTTTTCCAATACATAAAATACCACAGACGCGGAACATCATGTTTTTCACTCTTCAGATGTTTTGATTTTCATAAAAAGCTGCGGTTGGCTTTGCCCTCCGGTGTGGGGCAAAGCCGACGAAATACAGCTTGTCAGAAATAATTCAATTATTAAATCATTGTTTTATTCATATAATTGTTACTTATAGAATTATGATGTACAATAATGTAGGACTCGAAATGGGAAAAAAATGGATCAATTCCACATCTTATTAACTTTAAAAAAATCATTGACTGTTAACTGGTCGGCGCTGCCCCTCCTTACCCTATCAACTATTAAATTTTTCGTTGAGAAATCATAATTCATCATTTTAGTTGAGAATCTTTTTTGGTTGAAGATTCTTCTCTTTGGTTGAAAGTTGAACTATTTTTTTAAAAACTCGTTTTTTGCTAAAAATGTATTTTTATAACTAAAAATGTAACTATTTCATTTTTGGTTTAAAATTTATCCTTTTTAATCGAAAATTCAACTAGTTGGTTTAAAATTCATGTATTTTGTTGAAAATTCAAGTACTTCGTTGAAGGTTAAACTAATTCGTCAAAAATTAATTTCATTCGTTGAAGATGTAACTATTTTGTTGAAAATTTCTTGTTTTTCTTTTAGTTGAAAATTAATTTTTTAAACTGAAAATTCAACTATTCCATTTTTGTTTCAAAATTGATCGTGTTTAGTTGAAAATTCAACTATTTGATTGAATTTCCCTCTTTTCGTTGAAAATTCAACTACATCGTTGAAAATTAACAACTTTTTTAAAAATTAATCATTTTTGGTGGACTTTCTTAAAAATTCATTTTTTTGGTTGATGATAACAAATTTTTGTTTTTTTTAAATTAATTTTTTTGGCTTATGATTTATTTCTTTGGTCTAAAAATGAACTATTTAGTTGAAAATTCGTCTTTTTGGTTGAAAATTAATTTTTCTAACTGAAAATCTAATTATTCCATGTTTGGTTCAAAATAGATATTTTTTAATCGAAAATTCAACTACTCGGGTAAAAGGTGAACAACTTTTTTTTTATTCATTTTTTTTTGGTTTAAGATTTATCTCCTTGGTTTAAAAATTAACTACTTTGATGAAAATTCGTCTTTTTTGGTTGAAATGTCAACTATTGCATGTTTCGTTAAAAATTCGTAATTTTTGATTGAAAATTCAACTAGTTAGTTGAAAATTTAACTAATTAGTCGAAACTTGAACTACTTGCTTAAAAATTGATCTTTTTGGTTAAAGCTTCAAAATTTTAGTTGAAAATTATTTTTTTTTTAACTGAAAATGTAACTATTTTTTTTTTAATTAAAAACTTGTCTTTTTTATGTGAAAATTCAACTATTTGGTTGAAAATTCATGTATTTTGTACAAAATCTTTTTTGGCAAAAAGTTCAACTATTGCGTTAAAAATGAACTTTTTTTGGTTCAAGTTTAATCTTTTTTGTTTAAAAATTCGACCATTTGTAAGAATATTCAATTATTTGATTAAAAAATTCATCTATTTTGTTGAAATATCGTCTCTTTTGCTTGAAAGTTCAACGATTTGGTTCTTAAGGCCTTGTGACGAGTGGGTCACGTGACTGGATTCCTACCTTACCGACACTTTTTTTATTTGTAAACTTATTTTCACACGAATAGCCACATCGAGTTGAAAATTTGGAATAATAAATAAGAAGCACTAAAAAAAGTGGGTCTGGTCCTAAATTTTAATAATCATGAAAAAAGCAAAAAAAAAATTATTTACAAAAAATTAAAAAAAAAACTGTTTTCATCATTATAAAAATGTAGGACCAGAACCACCTTCCTTAGTGCTTCTTATTTATTATCCCAAATTTTCAACTTGATGTGGCTATTCGTGTGAAAATAAGTTTACAAATAAAAAAAGTGTCGGCAAGGTAGGAATCCGGTCACGTGACCCACTCGTCACATTCCCTTAATGCAACTGTTTGGATGAAAATTAATTTTTGTTTTTTAAAAGTCTGTAATTTTGATTTCTGAAGAAAAAGTAGATGAGAAATTTTCCGGGCTATGTAGAAGGATCTGTAAGAAAAAAGTGACGGGGGTTCGATCCCTGACGGGTGAAGGACTTTCTGAAGGAACGCGCTTCTTCGACCTTTTCTTATCGATACTAAGCTCGACAAGACGCCCTCGAGTGATGGATAGCCTCTTCTCGCGCTGACTTGAGACTTCGACAGTGAATCAGTTTCACAGTGTCGTTTGAAGGAGTCTCACTGTCGCGGGATAGTCGATGATTTAGTATCTACTCAGACTCGGCTTTACAATCTCTCGGTCCCGAGTGACGGTCAAAAAAAATTAAAAGCAAACTTCAGAAAAAGGGTAGTCATTGAGTGGTTTTCAGGAAAAGGGTGGGTGAATATCCTCTATAAGGATTTCAATATTGCCAATCTTTTTTTTCGAAATTATTTGTCTGAAGAAGCTTCTGGATTTGAATAATTACAGACTTCATACTCTTTTGTCTATTATCGTTTTTTAAAAAAGAATTTCTCTTTTTTTTCCGTGTTTTTTAAGAAACTTCCCCTTTTTCTCGTTTTTTGGCTTAAATACGAATTTTATTAACAGAACCTGATAAGAAAATTGATCTATTTTTGATTGAAAGTTAATTATTTTTAATAGAAAAGTCTACTGTTATATTTTTGATTCAGAATTTATGTCTTGTAGTTAAAAATTCCACTATTTGGTTGAAAATTAATTTCTTTTGTTGATAATTCAAGTATTTTGTTAAAAATTTATTTTATTAGTTGAAGAGTTATCTATTCAGATTAAGAATTCATATTTTTTGGTTGAAAATTCAACTACTTGGTTGAGAGTTGAACTACTTCGTCGTTAAAAATTCATTTTATTGGACGATTGAACTATTTTCTGAAACTTGTTCTTTCGAAAATTAATTTTTTCAACTGAAAATTGAACTTTTCCGTTTCTAAATAAAAATGGATTGTTTTGAATAAAATCGAAATATTTGGTTGAAAATTAACTTTTAACTTCTTTATTGAAAATGCATATTTTACGGTTAAAAATTTGTCTTAGGCTTGAAAATTCAACTGTTTTTTTCAAAATTCTTATTTTTTGGTGTAAAACTCTATAATTTTGGTAGAAAATTCAACTTTTTGGTTGAGAATGTGCCTTTTTGAAATTTTTGTTCTGTCTTAACTGAAAAATCTTTCTTGGTTGAAAATTAATTTCTTTTGTTGAAAATTCGTCTTTTTGGTTTGAAAATTCATCTCTTTTGGTGAAATAGGTTTTAAATAAATTCGAACATGTGGTTACGTCAGCTTAACCTTAAGCTACCGTAACCCACGGTTTTTTTTAAATAGCGGAGTATTAAATTAGGCAATAGGGGATTAAATTATCATTAAATGAGCCTTTAATTATGAAATAGGTTTTAACTCGATTTGACCATGTGGTTACGTCAGCTTAACGTTAAGCTAGCGTAACCCACGGTTATTTCAAAAAATAGTGGAGCGTTAAATGGGGCAATAGGGCATTAAATTAGCCTTAAGTGAATCCTTAATTATGAAATAGGGTTAAACTCAATCGAACATGTGGTTACGTCTAAGCTAGCGTAATCCACGGTTTAAAAAAATAGTGGAGTATTAAATTAGGCAATAGGGCATTAAGTTAGCATTGAATGAGCCCTTAATTATGAAATAGGTTTTAACTCGATTCGACTATTGGTTAGTCAGCTTAACGTTAAGCTATCGTAACCCACGGTTTTTTTTAATAGTGGAGCATTAAATTTGGCAATAGGGCATTAAATTAGCGTTAAATGAGCCCTTAATTATGAAATAGGTTTTAAATAAATTCGAACATGTGGTTACGTCAGCTTAACGTTAAGCTACCGTAACCCACGGTTTTTTTTAAATAGCGGAGTATTAAATTAGGCAATAGGGGATTAAATTATCATTAAATGAGCTTTTAATTATGAAATAGGTTTTAACTCGATTTGACCATGTGTTTACGTCAGCTTAACGTTAAGCTAGCGTAACCCACGGTTATTTCAAAAAATAGTGGAGCGTTAAATGGGGCAATAGGGCATTAAATTAGCCTTAAATGAGCCCTTAATTATGAAATAGGGTTAAACTCAATCGAACATCTGGTTACGTCTAAGCTAGCGTAATCCACGGTTAAAAAAAAATAGTGGAGTATTAAATTAGGCAATAGGGCATTAAGTTAGCATTGAATGAGCCCTTAATTATGAAATAGGTTTTAACTCGATTCGACTATTGGTTACGTCAGCTTAACGTTAAGCTTGCGTAATCCACGGTATTTTTTAAATAGTGGAGTATTAAATTAGACAATAAGGCATTACATTATCATTAAATGAGCCCTTAAGTATGAAATAGGTTTTAACTCGATTTGGCCATGTGGTTACGTCAGCTTAACGTTAAGCTAGCGTAACCCACGGTTTAAAAAAAACTGGAGTATTAAATTTTGCAATTGGGCATTAAATTAGGCTTAAATGAGCCCTTAATTATGAAATAGTTTTTAACTTGATTCGAACATGTGGTTACGTCAGCTTAACATACCTGAAATATCATCTTTTTTGTTGGAAAATTCATCATTTTAATTTCAAAGTTATCTCTTTGGTTTTTTTGTCGAACATTTTTTTCTGAAAAATTACCTTTTCCATTTTTGTTTCAAAATTTATCTTATTTAGTTGAAAATTAATCTATTTAATTGAAAATTCAACTGTATTATTGAAAATTTTATTATTTTGTTGGGAATTCAACTCTTTGGTTGAACCTGTAACTGTTCTGTTGAATATTCGTGTTTTTCTGTTTGAAATATCAACCATTACATTTTTGGCGAGAATTAATATTTTGGATAAAAATTTAAAATAAGTTACAGTTTTTTTTATTAAAAATTGAACCAGTTTGTTGAAAATTCATCTTTGTCGTAGGTTGAAAATTCAACTATTTTGTTGAAAATTAAACTATTTTGTTGAAAATTAAACTATTTTGTTGAAAATTAAACTATATTGCATTAGATTTCAACTATTTGGTTGTAAATGCAACTGTCCAGTTACAAATTAATTTTCTTTTTGAAAATTCAACCTTTTCGTTTTAAAATTCACCTTTTATGGTAGAAAACTCATCTTTTTTGGTAGCAATTAAGAAAGTAATTTGAAATTTTTTAATTTTAATCTGAAATTGTTCGAGGAAATCGGGAAAAAGTAAGGGAATTTTTAAAATGAAGTTTTTCGACCACCCTGCCTCTTTTGAGAGCATTTTGGTCTCAGAAGTCTGTGATGAGGGCTTCTTTTCCAATATTCTTCCATCTAGATTCTAAAAGAAAACCCAAAAGCAAAGTTTCAAATGACTTGACAGTTATATGGAGCGCTCAGGAAATGATTGAGCTTTAAATTCCCATCGACGTCAGGCAAATCCGGACGAATGAATCGACTCTAGTCCTGAGTTGGGGTGCCATTTTCTCTAAATTGGATCGGCTGAGAAATAGCGGAGGTGCCTATTTGTTTTCGCGGGAAGAAGGCGAAGGAAAACGAGCATTGCGTTCTAGCGAGTAGCCGAATGACATCGGACAAATGGACGTCCGTTTGTATTTGCGAAAACGTATTTTACTGGACGTTTCGCAGCAACTTTAGGACTTCCCGTCCAATGAAAGAGGCCAGTTGTCGACTTCCGGAAGTCTCGTTGGTGAATTTCCCTTCAGCGGCCACTCAGTCAGGAAAGCCTCATTTTCCCGCATTTTTCCTCTTTCTCTCTAAGTCGTTAAATGCTACTCTCCACACCTCGCGTACAACTTTGACATCAACGGCAACGAAATTACCGTCATCCCTTAAATGCGAGCACCACCAGCGTTCACGAACCGCTCCCTCGTAACTTCATCCTCGACTTGACACCGGGACAGGTTCAGTCTGCCATTTCGAAATTAAATCCCCTTACATCAGTTACCGTTTTCAAGCGTCGGTGAAGTCACGAAATAAGGTCACATTTTTTTATTGAGAAATAATGGCAGAATTCACACTATTTCCCCTATTGCCCTCTTTCCCCTTTTTTAAAGAATTGAAGGGTCCCGGGGCACAATGGGAAGGTTTTGCAACACGTGATGCTTCTCTGATAAAAAAATGAAATTCAAATCCCTGTTGATACATTAACAGGGTGGCGACTTGACCGGGAAACCGGGAAAGACCGGGAAATGACCTGGAATGTTATTGACCGGGAAAAAAACGGGAAATGACCGGGAATTTACTTCTGATCATAGCAAAATTCAAGAAATATAATTTCACTTGGAACAGGGAATGTTTTACATGGAATGGGAATTTTTTAAAGGAATTATAATTCGGATTGAGAAAAAAGGAATTTTTAAAAATCCCTCTTTCAAGTCAGAATTCGTCGCAATTTGAAAGTTCCCTCTTCTAAATATTAGGTAATAAAAGTACTTCAAGCAGTTTTCAGAGTAGAAGTAGAATTTCAAAGAAGAAATATTTCTGAATTATAATAGAAATTTTTTTTACATTGTTCGTTGCGAATTCATCGTTTTTTAGTTAGAAATTCAACTACTGGGTTAAAAGTTAAACTTTTGTTAAAAATTAATTTATCTTTTTTTGATTAAAATTCAACTATTTGGTTGAAAATTGATATTTTTCATGTAATAATTAAACTATTTGTTTTTGAAAATGTATGTACTTTGTGGAAAATTCATCTATGTTTGTAGACAATTAAACTTTATGGTTGACAATTCATCTTTTTGGCATAAAATTAAACTATTCCAGTTAAAGATTCATCATTTCAGTTGAAGATTCATCATTTTATTTGAAAATTCACTAGTTTGGTTGAAAATTAATTTCTTTAAACGAAAATTTAACTGTTCCATTCTGAGTTGAAAATTAAAATTTTCAAGTTCGGAATTCCACAATTTGGATAACAATTTGTCTTTTCAATTGAAAATTTAACTATTCCGATAAAAATTCATGTATTTTGTTAAAAAATCGATTTTTTTGTTGGTAAAAAATTATCTTATTTTTCTTTGAAAGTTAATCTTATTGTTTGAAAATTCTTCTTTTTGATTAAAAATTCAAGTATTCCAATCAAATATTTATTATTTTAGTTGAAAATTCATCTTTTAGGTTTGAAATAAAATTATTTGGTTGAAAGTTAAGCTCTTTTGTTAAAAATTAATTTTTTTTTTAGTTGAAAATCGATCGTTTTAATTAAAAATTCATTTCTTTGGTTGAAAAATGAGCTGTTTGATTGAAAATTTGTTTTTTCTTTGGATGTTTTTTGGTTGAAAATTATTTTTTTTTTCAACTGAAAATGTAATTATTAATTCAGTTGAATATTTCATAATTTTAGTTCAAAATTCATGTCTTTGGTTGAACATTCATTTTTGACTAAAAATTTGATTATTCAATTTTTGGTTGAAAAATTATCTTTGTTAGTTGAAAATTCGTCTTTTTTGGTAGAAATTAATCTTCTTGGTTGAAAATTAATCTTTTTGGTCAAAAATTCAATTCTAGTTAATTAAAAATTCATCTTTCTGGTTTGAAATTCAACTATTGCAGTTAAATATTTACAATTTTATTTGAAAATTCATCACTTTGTTGGAAAATGTAACTATTATTTTGAAAGTTAGTTTTTGTTGTTGTTAAAAGTTAGTTTTTTTGTTGAAACTAATTTTTTAAACTGAAAATTTAACTTATTCCAATTGAAAATTCCATAGCTGTTGTTGAAAATTCATCTGTTTGGTTAAACATTAATTTTTTTAACTTGAAATTTAATTATTAATGTTTTGGTTGACAATTTATCTTTTTTCAGTAAACATTAATTTTTTGGTTTGAAAATTGAACTATTTCAGTTAAAGATTCATTGTTTTAGTTGAAAACTCTTATGTTTGGTTTACAAATAATTTTTTACACTAAAAATGTTACTATTCCATTTTGGATTGAAAATTATTATTTTTTCAGTTCAAAATTTAAATATTTGGTTGAAAATTTGTCTTCTTTTATTAAAACTTCAAACCTTTCTTTAAAAGTTAATGTATTTGGTTGAAAAATTGTATTTTTGGGTAGAAAATTAATCTTTTTATTTAAAATGTAATCTTTTTTAAAAATTCGTCTTTTTGGTTGAAAATTCGAGTGTTCCAGTTAAATATTCATCATTTTAGTTGAAAATTTATCTTTTTGGTTTAAAATTTAACTATTCCAGATAAAGATTCATAATTTGATTTGAAAATTTATCACTTTGGTTGAAAATTGAACTATTTTATTGAAAATCCGTTTTTTTTGTTGAAAATTAATTTTTTCAACTGAAAGTTTAACTATTCCATTTTTTTTGTAAAAAATTGATATTTTTTAGTGGAAAATTTAAGTATTTTTTCAAAATTCATTTATTTTGCTACGTTTTGCTCTGTTGTGTTAAGAGATGTTTAGAACGAACGTCATGAATTAAAATAAATGTTTGCGTTTTGCGGCAATTATAAATATGTTACTTTTTCGACCAAAAACACGGATATTCAACAAAATACATGAATTTTTAAGCAATCACTTGAATTTTTTACTAAAAATGATGATTTTTCAACCAAATAGTTGAATTTTTAAGTAAAGAAGATAAACTTTCAACCAAACTTGGAATTCTTAAATTTTTTGTTAAAAAAGTTAATTTTCAACTACAAATAAACCTAATTTTCAACAAAATAGTTCAACTGTCAACCAATGAGATGAATCTTTAACAAAAAAAATGAATTTTTAACAAAGCTGTTCAACATTCAACCAATTTTTCGTTGAGACTTAATCTTTTTGGTCGAAAATTCAACTGTCTTGTTGAAATTTGTTTTATATTATAGAAAATTCGTCCCTTTGGATTGAAAATTCATCTTTGGTAGAAAAGTAATCATTTTTGATTAAAAGTTAATTGTTTTTAATTGAAAATTCTACTATTACATTTTTAATAATAGATTTAATGCTCTCACGATGATTCATATACATACATAGATTAGCAGTTCGAACTCGAAAGTCCATTGCCTCACTACCCGATTCGGGTAGTGTTTCTAGGTGGATATTTACTACCAATGTGGGCCCACCACACCCACGACGCGACGGGCCAACAGCACGCGTATTCTTGAACGGTCACCCATCCAAGTACTAACCGCGCCCAACAATGCTTAACTTCAGTGATCTTACGAGAACTGGTGTTTTCAGCGTGGTATCGCCGTTGGCGATGATTCATATAATTATATAATTATATAATTCATATAATAAATAATTCATATAATAAATTTAAAATTTCAAAGCTTTTTTGGGTTTCAATCAAAATTTCAATTCAAAATTTCGCACACGATTGAAACCCGAAAATTTTTTAAAATTTAAAATTTAGTATATTACATTTTTGGTTCAGAATTCATATCTTTTGGTTGACAATTCAATTATCTTGTTGAAACTTAACTTTTTTGTTGAAAACTCATATTCCCGGGTTGAAAATTCAACTGTTTTGTAAAAAATTTGTATTTTTGGCTTGAAAATTCCACAATTTGGTTGAAGATTCATTTCTTTGGCTTAAAATTAGTTTTTTTTTTGTCGAAAATTAGTTTTTTTTACCTGAAAATTTAATTATTCTATTTTTTGTTGAAAATTCATCTCTTTTAGTTGGAAATTCAATTATTTGGTTGAAAATTCCTGTATGCTATGTAAAATTCGTCTTTTTTGTTAGAAAATTCTTCTTGGTTAAAAATTCATCTTATTGGGTTGAAGATTGAAATATTTCGATAAAAAATTCAACTTTGCAGATAAAATTAACTTTTGTTTTAAATTTTATATTTTTGGGTTGAAAATTATGCTTTGGTTAATTTTTTTTTTAAATAATTGTTTTGTCGAAAATTCGTCTTTTTGGTTTAAAAATTAAATAATTTGGTTGATTTTTTTCTTTTTGGACTAAAAAAGCTTTCTTGCTTGAAAATTAGTTTTTTATTTGAACAGTCATCTTTGTAGGTAGAAGATTCAACATTTTTATTAAAAATTTGTCTCTTTTGCTTGAAAGTTCAAATGCTTGATTGTAAAGGCGACTGCTTGCTTGACCATTAAAATTCAACTATTCGATTGAAATTTGGTCTTTCTTGGTATAAAATGAAGTTTTTATAAAAAATTCAAATTGTAGGTCTTAAAAGTCAAATGTTTTCTAAAAAATTCGATTTTTAACATGAAAACTTATGTCTTTTGGTAGAACATTCTTTTTTTCTTTTTTTTTTTTTTTTTTGAAAATTCAACTATTTTCACCAATTCAACTCCTTTTTTCATTCACTCTAACAATTATAATTTAAATGCCGCACACACTTTTTCACATCTCAATTGCAAGAAACCTTGTATCCGCAGGTGTCCCTGCAAAGGAATCATAAAATTCTCCGGTACATAAGGCAGTGAAAATGGCGTGCATAAATAATAGTCACGGCCGCGTTTTACTAGCGATAAAGCACGAATTGCGTTTGACATAAAAACCGCACTCGTATTGTCAAGGTATATCGATAATAACTCTCAAAGTGACTGAATTTATAAGCATTTGCTTTTTTAAAGTGGTGCAAGAATATTGACTGAATATTCATCAACATTCATTAGTAGTGGGCCACTCAATTTTGCGTCTTAACGAGGGTCTTAACCGCCATTTTTTGTCAAATATTTATTTTTACATATCAGGAAGCTTCATGTAACAGTTCAGTTTATTTTTTATTTTATTATTTAATATTTTTTGATGATTAGAGGATGTGACTATTGAAGGGTGGCCCACAACTTCATGATTTCATGACGCGTCAACTTAATGATTTCATGACGCGTCAACTCCGGTTGCAAAAAAAATATATATAATTAGGAAGAAACTTAGTACAAAATACTAGTACGCTTGTATGTAAATCAAAATTAATTACCTGACTGAAATTAAATTATAGTTCATTTTAATCACATTTCATGACGCGTCAACTTCATGATTTCATGACGCGTCAACTCCGGTTGCAAAAAAAAATAAAATCTAATTAGGAAGAAACCTAGTACAAAATACTAGTACACTTGTATGTAAATCAAAATTAATTACCTGACTGAAATGAAATTATAGTTCGTTTTAATCACAGAAATCATGATTGAGTATTGTATCAATATTAATACCAATTATAATCTCTTATCCGATAACTAGTTGATTGAATGTTTATTAATAACTCTGCAAAAGTAGTTAATGAATTAGTTGATAAGAGATTATTTTATGAACTGAAATACTGCATCTTAATCAATCTTATTTCTAAATGGAAAACACAAAAGTTGCGAATAGGATAAAAAACTCATGAAAGAAAAGTTCTTCACTTCATCTCAATTTGTTATTTTAGATTCTGAAAAAAATGCTGATGAATCAAAAGCTTCTCTAATAAATCATCAGCAAAACTGGGGATTCTTTTCGGAGATTGAAATGACAGCCTGAAATAAAGATTATGAATTACTAACGTTCAGGCCTCGGACTCACGCCGCTATTGACACTTTTTGACACTTTTTTTAACGATGCAACTTATTTACACTTATTTATTTACAACTTATTACTCTCCAGGTCCCATAGAAGCCGGTCCGGTTTTGTAATTCCTAGAAGGGCCGCAGTGCGCGAGTACTCGAGTATATTGAGCAATATTATGAATTCCAATTGGAAACGGTTCAGGCGGCCCTGACTGTTTACATTTCCAGGGTACCGGTTTAGTAACAAGGCCAATGCGAGGCAACCCCCGAAACTGTTATTATATGGGACTTGGACTGTATTTTGAAAAAAATGTAATTAATGCTACTATTTACTCAAATTTCTCACTCATGCAATTATTTTTTCATTTTGCCTTTAAACATATTTCCCAACTTCTTCGCTGATTGCCTAAAAAACTTATCCGCCATCTCAAAAATCGCAGTTTAAAAATATTTCAAAATATTTTAAGGGATTTGAAATATTTCATAAATTTTCAAAACATTTCAAGAGCTCGAACAGATTTTAACAGTATTTTATAGAGTTCAAAATCTTTTAGAGTATTTTAAAAGATTCCAAGGGATTTTAGGGAGTAAATGAAATGGAATTAAATTTTAAGGGACTTCTAGAGAATTTCAAAGATCTAAACATTATAAAGGAATTAAAAAATGTCTAAGGAATTTCAAATGATTTTGTAAAATTTCAAAAGATTTCAAGGTACTATTTTTACAGTATTTACCAAGTTTCAAGGGATTTCAACTAATTCTATAATATTTGAGGGATTCCTAGCATTTCCAAAGAAATAAAAACGTTCCATTAAAAACAAAAAATTCAGAATAAGTCAACATTTATATTCCTCTATAACATCCTATGTTCAAACTTAACTACAAAATTCTTGGAAATTAAAAAAGAAACCATGAATCTAACGATCAAATTTGGACAACAAACTCTTAAATGTCTCCATTCAAATCAATAAAACACAACAAAAAAGAAGGAAACCTTCCTTCTTTTTTTTTCTTATCTTTTTTCAAATTTTGTTCTAAAAATCACAAGCAAAAAAGATTTACAAAAAGTTGATTAATAAACACTGAAACGTTGGTAGGTTTTTTTGTGAATGCGTTTTGATTAAAAAAAATATAAAAGAAGAAGTTAGGGGATTCTGACTTTTTGTTTATTTTTCTTTCCTTTTGTTATTTTATGTTTTCAAATTTGAAAGGAGGAATGTAAGAGTGTGTTGTCCAGATTTGATTGTTACATTCTTTTTTTTTTAATTTACAAGAACTTCGTAGTCTGATTCCATAAGATTAAAAGGAATTTTGACAGATTTAAGGGAATTTAAAAAGACCCATAAAATTTTTGAAATCTTGTTTAGTGCCTTGAAATCTTCAATATCTTTAAAAATTCCTTTAAAAATGATGAAATCTTTAAAATCCTTTAAAATCCCATAAAATCAAATAGAGCCCCTTTAAATCCCTTGAAATATTTGATATTTTTTGATATTTCTTGATATCTTTCAGAATGCCCTGAAATCCTTTGAAAATTTTGAAATCCTTTGATATTTTGATACCTTTTTAAAATCCTTTGAAACTTACTCGAATTTTGTAAAGTGTGACAAAATCTTTTAAATCCTTTGAAATCTGCTGCAATTTTTCAAATCTTCATAGTTCTTGAATGTCCTATAAAGTCGCGTAGGTTTTCTAAAATCCCTGAAAATCCCTAAAAATACATTGAAATCTCGTAAGTTATCTTGAAATGTGTAATATCTCTCTTAGAATTTCTTCAAAAAATGTAAAAACTTCGAAATATTTTCGATTTTTTAGATGGCAGATGTGTTATTTTAGCTTATCAGCGAAGAAATGTTCAAATACGTCGAAAGGCAAACTGAAAAAATACACTGGAACCTGAAATTATGACCTCCGAGTTTATGTCCTTCCTAGAACTGTTGGACCCGCAGTTTCGTGGTGAAAGAAGAGCCCCCGAGGTCGAGAGAGGCTTGCTCAGCCGTGCTTAGCCACCAGAAGCGTAGCGACAAAAGGCGCAGTGCGTGGGTGCTCATACGCTGCTGGTGCATAATATTATGTATTCCAATTGGAAGTGGTTTACGCGGCCCTGTCGATTTAACTGGGACGCGTCAACTTCATGATTTCATGACGCGTCAACTTCATGACTTCATGACGCGTCAACTTCATGATTTCATGACGCGTCAACTTCATGACTTCATGACGCGTCAACTTCATGATTTCATGACGC
Source organism: Andricus curvator (assembly GCA_932195095.1). Taxonomy (NCBI): domain Eukaryota; kingdom Metazoa; phylum Arthropoda; class Insecta; order Hymenoptera; family Cynipidae; genus Andricus; species Andricus curvator. The sequence continues at coordinate 474,940 of CAKNYM010052873.1, forward strand.
GTCAACTTCATGATTTCATGACGCGTCAACTCCGGTTGCAAAAAAAAATTTAATTAGGAAGAAACTTAGTACAAAACACTAGGAACTTTTTCCGAGTAAACAAACAAAATGAACAAATGCTAGCTCCGGGAAAAGAGATCTCTTTCAGAAGACTCAGAAATTTAAAATGCAGATTCAACGAAAATTTTGGAACTACACTTTACTTAGCAGATCTTCCTCAACTTCACAGGACCGATAAAATATGAATCGCTTCCTCATCCCTATGGGAGTTTTCACCCTCGAATCCAACCATCGTACGTAGGCAAATCCCAGCTGTGGATTTGAAAAATGTCGGGCGATAATTCTCTCTCCTCTCCGGCTGGCTATATCTCCTTTTTGAAGGATGAGTGCCGATCCGCAGGTGTACGAATTTCCTCCAGGGGAGGTAAAAAGGGTATAATGGACGGAACGAAGGATTACAAGGTTAGCCGTACTCGAACCAGCATCCACGAGAAAATGACATATGATGGACGTTCAGATTTAGCAGGAAATAAAAAACAGAAAAAAAAGAAAAAGGAAAAATTGGAGAAGAGCTCTTTTGTAGAAGAGCCTCTCGTCGTCCGTGGAAAATTTAATTACATGGTGTTAGTTTTCCGACCGCATAGCGTCCGACGCGGAAAAATGTTTCTCCTTTTTCTTCGTACCGACGAGTCTACACACAGACCCTTTTCCACTCGCCCACTCCCTCGAGGCTTTCATCTTCTAAATCAGATCAAAAGCGTACATGACGGGTTGCACCGTGAGCGATTTGAGATCGTAACAATTTCACCATTTTATAGCGTTCAGGCCTCGGAATCATTTAAGAAATTCAAAAATAAGATGTTAAATCGGAATTTCAATATACACTCAGAAAAATCTTTGTCTTGAATTAATCAAAGACACCACAGCCGCGTTTTAGTAACCCCCGGTTTAGTAATTCCTAGAACTGCTGGCCAACGCAGTTTCTCAGCGCAACGGGCGGGAAATGTTTGCGACTCTTGCCTGAAAAACGCCAGCTTCCTAGCGGAAAAGTGCAGTGCGCGGGTACTCACATGCGGAGATTGCGCAATATTATGTATTCCAATTGGAAACAGTTCAAACGGCCCTGACTGTTTACGTTTCGATTGCCCCGATTTAGTAACAAGACTACTTGCAGGCAACCAGCGACACTATTACTAAACCAGGAGTTTGGTGTATGTTCCTGTGAAGGGGAGCAAAGTTTGGGAAGGGAGAAGGCCTTGAAAATTAAAAGAAAAAAAACGGTACATTTAATGAGTATACGTCCTTTGTTAATTCGCTTTTTGTTTCCGATTAGTGTGATTCGGAAGAGCGTTCTGGGCACCTGTGGACCCAGAACAGATTACAGCATTTCATGAAAAAAATTTAAAAAAAAAAAGTCAAATATTTAACGAGGATTTATTAGATTTTATGGGATTTCAGAAGATTCTGAAGATTCCATCGTTTTTTAACCTCGCTGAAATTTTCTCTATTTAATGACCGAAGATACCCGAAAAGGTTTCATCCCCCTAGCACCTCCGGGACACACCCCAATTCAACCCCTAAGAATCGAAAAAATCATTAAAAATGACATAACTTCTTGACCTAAAATGTTACTGTTGATTATAGGATTATTTGGTGCCGAAATTAAATCCAGAATGTAGCTCACCCCTATCTCTTCCGGAACACACCCCTTTGCAACCCCTAAGAATTTAAAAAATCATAAAAAATTATCCAACTTCCAAACCTAAAATTTTACTATTTATAATAGGATCATTTGGTGCCAACATGATCTCAAAAATTTATCAACTCCCTAAGTCTTCCGGAACGCACCCCAATTCAACCCCTAAGAAAATAAAAAATACAACAAAATTCCAAAAAATGCCCTGACTTCCAGACCTAAAATTTTATGGTCTAATCGGTTCCATGTGATGTCCAAATATACCAAAAAAAGTTGTATTTCCCTGCCTCTTCCGGAACACACTGGGTTTCAACCCCTAAGATAATAAAAAATCGAAAAAAATACCAAAAAATGCCCTAACTTGCAAATATTGAAGATGTTGAAGATTTCAAGGCATTATAAAGAGTTTTGGTTATTTTTTAAAAGATTCCAAGGAATATTGCAAGGGGTTTTAAAATGGTATCCAGGATATTTAAAATATTTCAAGGGATTCAAGCATTTCAAAATATTTTAAAGAATATAGTTTATTTTCTAAGTGTAAATGAAATGGAATGAAATTTTAAAGGATTTCTAGGGATTTCATGTGATTTAATGGGGTCTATAAGAGGAATTAAATTATTTAAATATTTTTAATGTAATTTTAAAGGATATTAAATATTTCAAAATGTTATACGGGACTTCAAAATATTTCACAAGATTTAAGGGATTCTAAAAATTTCAAAGGATTTTAAAGACTATAGTGTACTTCAAAGTATTTTTAAAAATTGTAAAGGATTTGAGAGAATTTCAAAGATTTCAAAGTTTCATCTGATTTCACACGATTTCAATGTTTAAAAAAATGTTTCAGAAATTTTAAGAGTACAAATTTTAAGATAATTAACGGGATTTCAAAGTATTTAAAGGAATTTGTAGGGCATTTTACCAAACCTCGGCAATTTTATAGGATTACCAAAAGGATCTAAATCCTACAAAAGGACAGAATTTGAAATATTTTAGTGTATTTTACAATATTTTAAGAAATATCAAGAAATTAAAAAATTTTCAGGGATTTTAAAAGTTTATTAATGGATTTCAAGGGATTTTAGGGAGTAAATTAAATGGAAATTTTAAGGGACATCGAGGGATTTTAAGGGATTTCTACGGATTTCATGGAATGTTATGAGGTCTCAGAAGATTTTAAAGATTTAAATATATTTTAAGGAATTTAAAAAGATATTAAAGATTTGAAGATATTTTGCGGGATTTTAAAGGTTTCTAGGGATTTTACCAGATTTTAGGGGTTTGACAAATTAAAAAGGTTTTAAAAGAATATAGTGTATTTTAAAAGATTCTGAGGATTTTTGTGAGATTTCAAAGAATTTCGTTGAATTATAGAAAATTTCAAGAGAATACAAAATTTTTAAGGAATTGCAAATGATTTCGTAAAATTTCAGAGGATTTGATCTCGAAGATTTCAAATAATTTCACAATATTGGATGTATTCTTGGATTTTAAAAGAAATTAAAAGATTCCATAAGATTACAAGGAATTTTTATAGATTTAGGGCATGTTAAACGATTTCAAGAAATTTAAGAAAATATTAAAGATTTCAAGGGATTTGAGAGGATTTTAAAGATTTCATAATTTCGAATGATATGACAGATTTCAAGATGTTTCGCTGGATTTTTTTCGATTTTTTTGAGATTACTAGGGATTTTAGAAATTTCAAAAGAATAAATTTCCCAGGGAATTTAACGAGATTTTAATATTTTTATGGGGTTTGCGGAAAATTTCATAGGATTTTAGAAAATTTCAAGGGATTTCAACGGATTTCTATAAAACTTTAGGGAATAAATGAAATAAAATGAAATTTCAAGGAATTCCAGGGATTTCTACGGATTTTAAAGGTTTCTGAAATTTCAAGGGATTTCATCAGATTTAAGGGATTCATAGGATTTTAAAAGTAATTGTAAGATTTTAAGGAAATTCTATAGATTTTAGGGGATTTCCAAAATTTCAATGGATTTAAAAACATTAACTAATAGATTTCAATGGATTTCAAAGCTTTAGGGGTATTTTAGAAGATTCAAAAGAATTTTACGCGATTGCATATTGTATAACAGATTAAAAAAATATTTAACTCCTTGATGTAAAATTTTAAAAATTCTATGACACTATTTTCCTACTATTTTCCAAAATTTATGCTACTTTTGACATTATTTTGAATTTCTCAAATGAGTCCGAGAACTTTTAAATTTATTATTTTTTACAAGTACTTTTATGTTTTTTTCTTTGCTCGCCAACTCCAGTCGTTCATTTTTACTCAACTCCCGATACATGAACCCTCGGTTTATGATATTCCTAGAACTGATGGGCTCTGCAACTTCTCATTGAGAGACGTCGCGGAACGGAAAGAGAGGATCTGATCCGTCAAGCGTGACAAAAAGATCGAGGGCCGCACTCCCAGCGCGTTAGTTGCATCAGGTTGCGTCATGCGTCCAAATCCAACAGAAATGATTCATGCAGCCCGGCCTGTTTACGTTTGGATTTCCCCGATTTAGGATCAAGGCAAGCCATGCCCGAAACCGGTCTTATATCGGGAGTTGAGTGTATTGTACAAAGTTTAGTAATTGTAACAGTAGATATGAAATCAGGAGCCAAAAAAAATTGTTAAATATATTTTCATTCTATATATTCAAAGGTATCAAAGACTGGGATTGATGAAGAAATTGTAAGTTACTCATTTGCAATAAATTATAAGGGAGCGGACGCGTAAGTACCGTTTCTGAAACCCATGGGAAATTCTTGCAGACGTTTTTATTCTGCATCATGCACACACTGGTGCACACATTTATTTCCTGTTGTGCCTCCCACTGCATAGTCTTATTTTTATTCACAAAGGTATATTCTTCTGCCTGAGGGCCTTTATATTCATTTTGTTCCAGGAGACCTTTTTTAAATTAATTTAAGAAGTTTCTTCTAGTCTTTTTTTTTTAACTCAAAATTTATCTCAAAGGTAGGGTATTATTTCTTTTCTGTCAGATCCGTTGATCTTTTTCCATCTTAGTTCGTTTCACTCCTCGGTTTTTATCTTCGAATTCAATCTTGGCTATTTCCCTCAGGGTAAGGAGTTATGAAAAAACAAGGACAGGTGTTTAAAAATAATATTTGTTCCCGAGAATTTTCATTTTAAAGTAATGTAAAGTGCAGACTTTATACTCTTTTCGCCTATTCTTCTCGCCTATTCTTCTCTTTTCTCCTTTTTTTTAAAGAGAATTCCTCTTTTTTACCACTGTTTCCCGGAATTTCCGTTTCTCCCCTTTTCCTCGTTTTTTCGCTTAAATGCGAACTGAATTAATAGAACCCAATCAGAAAATCGAACCATTTTTGGTTGAAAGTTAATTCTTTTTAATTGAAAATTCTAAGTCTAAATCTAAGTATTTTGGTTACAAATTCGATTAGCTGGTTGAAAATTTAATTATCTTCTTGAAAATTCTATTATTTTGTTTTAATTCTCATTTATTAAAAGGGAATTTCTATTATTTATTTTTTTATTTTATTTTATTACATATTTATATAACCGCAAATCATTTTGACAAGTTGAAAATGCATCGATGTTTCGTTAAAGTTTATTCTTTTTTGTTTGAAAATTGTCGACCGTTTGGTTGAAAATTTATCTTTGTAGCTTGAAAATTCCACAATTTGCTTAGAAATCCAACTATTTTGTTGAAAATTTGTCATTTTTTCTTGAATACAAATGTTATTTATTTAAAATGAAAATCGGTTTTGGTTGAAATATTAAAGATTACATTTTTCGTTGAGATTTCATCTTTGTTGGTTAAAAATTCACGTACTTGGTTGAAAATTTTACTTTTTCGTTGAAAATGCGTTTTCTTGTTTAATTGACAATTAATTGTATTAACAGAAAATTTAAATATTCTATTTTTGGTTAAAAATCTTTTCTTCTTTTTGCGTAGAAAATTCAACAATTTGGTAAAACCTTAAAAAATCCAACCACTTGGTTGAAAGTTGAACTCCTTTGTTAAAAATTCATTTTTTTTATTGAAGATTTATCATTTTAATTGAAAATTCAACTATTTTATTGAAAATTCGCTTTCTTCTTTCAAAATTATTATTATTTTTTTAACTGAAAATTGAAAAATTCCATTTTTGCTTTCAAATTTTTCTTTTAATTTCAAAAGTTTTGTTGGGGTTTAAAATCAACTGTTTTCTAAATCACTCGGATTTTTAGCTTAAAAACACAACTTTTTTGTTCACATTTATCTCTTTATGTAGAAATTTAATATTTTTTATTGAAAATTAAAATATTTTGTTGAAAACTCGTTTTTTTTTGTTGTTGAAAATTTATCTGGTTTTTTCTTGAAATTTGACATTTTTGGTTGAAGCTTCTATTAGTTTCGTAAAAACTTTAATTATTTGGTTGAAAATTAACTTTTTCCCAGAAGTTTCGTCTTTGTAGTTTGAAAATTAAACATTTTATAAAAAAAAATTTCACTTTTAACTGAAATATATTTGTTAAATATATATTTTTGATTTAAAATAAAAATATTTTTCGGTTAAAATATCAACTATTACATTTTTGGTTGAGAATCCATCTTTTTAGTTGAATATTCAACTACTACTTGGTTAAAAGTGGAATTCCTTCGTTAAAGATTAATTTTTTTTCTTTGAAGATTTATCATTTTGATTGAAAATTTAACCATTTTGTTGAAAATTCGTTTTTTTTTCTTGAAAATCAAAATTTTTGAATAAAAATTGAAATATTCCATTTTTGCTTTAAAATTTTTCATTAAAAAAAGTCATCCTTTTGGGTTTAAAAATCAACTATTCTAGAACATTCGGCTTTATAGCTCGAAAACTCAACTCTTTAGTTGAAAATTCGTTTTTTTTGTTGTTGTTGAAAGTTTATATTTTTTATTTAAAAAATTGTCTTTTGTTGTTAAACGTTCTATTTTTTTCGTATAAACTTCAAATTTTCAGTTAAAAATTAACTTTTTCGTGAAAATTTCATATTTGTGGCTTGAAAATTGACCATTTGGTTAACATTTTTTTTTCTCTCTTGACTGAAAAATTTTGTTTGGTAAAAAATTCGTCTTTTTGCTTGAACATAATCTATTTCTGTTGAGCATTCAATTATTAGGTTATAAATTCGTCTTTTTTAGCTGAATTAAATTGTTTTTTAATTTAAAATAAAAATCTTTTAATTGAATGCGTCTTTTTGGTCTAAAGAATTAACTACTTGATTAAAAGTTGAATTCCTTTGTTAAAAATTATTTTCTTGTTGTAGATTTATCAGTTCAGTTCAAAATTTAACTATATGTGTTTTTGAAACATCTTTTTTTTTATTTAATTTTTTTAACTCATAAAATTTAAATATTTATTTTTTGCTTTTATTTTTAATTTTAATTTACTCAACTATTTTCTAAAAGATTCGACTTTTCAGTTTGAAAACTCAACTTTTTTATTGAAAATTTGTTTCTGTTTTTTAGAAAATTAATCTTTTTTGGTTGAAAATTAAACTTTTTTAAGGTGTTTGTATTGAATTAAACATGTTACCTATACATTAATTTAATTGAAAAGAATTCATTCTCCTATTTTCTTGAAAAATCGCCCTTTTTCCCATGTTTTGAAAAAATTTTGTGCTCTGAAGTCTGAAAGTCCCATAAAATTAAGAGAATTATAACAAATGGTCATTTTCTTGATGGCATTTTTGCCAATTATTGAGACGTTAACTCGTTTCCCGGAAGTAGCTCTGAGGATCGAATCGCTTCCATTAACCGGTGCATTTTTTACGATCTGTTTTATCGAAAGAGCTCCTCATTCCGAGACTCCCCCTTGCATTCTATAGTGGACCGACGCGCCGAGCTTACAAAGAAGGGGAAATTACGACGCTTTTTTCCTTTTTTTTTTCTTTTTTTTTTCTTGGTGAGAGTAGAATAAAAGGGAGGCTGCATCCAAGCGTTTTGCAGTTCAGGAAACTTTTCCTGGACGGACGACTAACTCCTTTTGCATCGCCCTCTTTGGGACGGACGCAGAGCTGAATGGTAATTAATTATAAGGGGCCAACGACGCCCGGCGTCCTCGAGGCGTCAAGCTGATTCGCGGGCGGTGGAATATAAAATTCAATTAGCTGCGCTTCTACGTGCCGTGGCTACTTCTGACTCCCACATAATAATAGGATTGCGGCAGGAACATACATTTTTTTTCGAATTTTCGAACTTCAGGTCTATTTAGACATTTCAGACTATTTAGAGCGACGAACATTTTTAGGGAAAGACTGTCATCGAGGGGGAAAGAATTCTGGTAATCCACTGCACGGAAAAAATTTATCTGTAAAGTCACGAACTAGTAGCTAGGTCTCGGATATGAGAAAAATTCATCGGATATTGATGTATTTTCGTAAATGATTTGCGAACTTTGAGAAAGAATTGACGAACTCGATGTGAAAATTCTAAAACGGTTCATCGCTTTTTCTTACGTGAATAATTACAAAAATATTACGAGTGATTGGGAAAAGATTCTCAGAGCACTCACGATCTTGCCCGACAAATCTGGGAACTGGAAAGTAGGTTTGCCTGTACGTGGCTCGCCCAAACGCGCGGTGCGTGTGTGCGCTCGTATGTGTGCTTCGAGCTCGTCGGATGAGTGGCTACAAGTTTTATAATACCTATTTTGTTTGGCCTTGATGGCTGCGCGTGTTTACGCACTCCTGGTTTATGTTTAGAAACTGGTGAGTCAGCAGTCTTTGAGGGTTCGAATCTTCTAAGACGCGAAGTTATAAATTAATATAAATTAAATCGCACAAATAAAATTTTTCCTCTTTATATTTCAGTCTGAAATTTTCAGGAACGATTCGTAGGAAATTTGAACTGTTCGTAAAAAACTTGGAAATTTATCCATACATTTCTGATAGAAATAAGGATGTAATGTTTCATTTTTTTATCTCGTATCCGAGACCTAGCTACAAGTTCGTGACTTTTTCACGGATAAATTTTTTCCGTGTGGACCGCTCGGTTATACGAACTGGTAATTTGGTGTAATCCACTCATAAATCGGTGTAATCTACTTATAATCGGAAGTAATTCACTTGTAATCCAGTTATAATCCGGGGTAATCAAATTGTAAGCCAGTTTTATTGCGGAGTAATCCACTTGTAATCCAAATACTTCGGAGTAATTCAGTTTATTAAAGTAATCCACTTGTAATCCAGGTACAATCCGGATAGTTCACTTGCAATCAGGAGTAATCCACTTCTAATCCAAATGATCCGCTCGGTTCAGGTAATCCACTTGTAATAATAGAGTAGTCGATGGTAATCTACTTGTAATCCAGGTAATTCAAAGTAATTTACGTAATCTAAGTAATTAATTTGTAATCCTGGTATTTCGAAATAATTTATATAGGTAATACACTTTCCAACTTTTTTCTTGAAAATTTGTTGTTTTTTGTTGAAAATTAATTTTCTTAACTGAAAATTTAACTTTTGACGTTTGGTACAAAGTTGATCGTTCTTTAGTTTAAAATTCATGTATTTTGTTGAAAATTCGTCTTTTTCAGTAGAAAATTAATCTTCGTTGAAAATTCAACTATTTGGTGTAAAATTAATCTACTCTGTAGAAAATTAAACAATTTTATTAAAAAATCATTTTTTTGTTGAAAATTCAACTTTTTCTCGAAAATTCGTATTTTTAGGTGGAAAATTCAACTATTTTGGTAAAAAATTCATTTTTTTGGTTGACAATTTAACAAAGATTATCTTTTTTAGTTGATAATTCAACTACTTGTTGGCAACTGAACTACTTTGTTAAAAATTTAGTTTTCTAGTTATAGATTTAATTAAAAAATTTAACTAATTTTTGAAAATATTTTTTTTGGTTAAAATTTAATTTTTTGAACTTAAAATTTAACCATTTCATTTTTGGTGAAAATTTTGTCTTTCTTAGTTGAAAATTCATGTGTTTTGTTGAAAATTCGTCTTCTTGGCAGAAAATTAATTCTCTTGATTGAAAGTTCGACTACTTGGTTGAACTACTTTGTTAATAATTTTTTTTTTATTCTTGAAAATTGATTTTTTCCTATTAAAAATTAATTTTTTGAATTAAAAATTTAACTATTTCATTTTTCGTGAAAACGTATCTTTCTTAGTTCACAATACATACATTTTGTTAAAAAAACGTTTTTTTTTTAAATAATTTTTTTAAATTGAAAGTGTATCTATTCTACTTTTGGTTAAAAAGTGATCTTTATTAGTTAAAAATTCTACTATTTGGTTAAAAATTCGTTTTTTTCGGTATAAAATTAATCTTCCTGCTTAAAAATTCATGTTTTTGGTTAAAAATGCAACTATTTGGTTGGAAACTAATCTAATTTGTTGAAAATTAAACAATTTCGTTAAAAAGTATCCTTTTTCGTTGAAAAGTCAACTGTTTTGTTGAAAATTCGTCTATTTGTCTGAGGATTCAACCATTTTGTTAAAAATTCGTTGTTTTTTTGGTAAAAAATTAATTTTTTCAATTGAAAATAATTATTCTAGTTTTGGTTAAAAAGTGATCTTTTTTAGTTAAAAATTCAACTATTTTGTTAAAAATTCGTCTTTTTTGGTTGACTTGAACTCTTTTTGATGTAAAATTAAAATCTGTTTTGGTTGAAATATCAGCTATTACATTTTTCGTTGAGATTTTATCTCATTTGGTTAAAAAACAACAATATACTTTCTGGATAATTCAACAATTTGGTTAAAAAATCCTTTTTTTGGTTGTTGATTCTTCATAGTTGAAAATTCATATCATTGGCTGAAAATTTAAGTACTTTATTTAAGAATCGTGATTTTTTCGTTGAAAATTAATTTTTTAACTGAAAATTCAACAATTCCAGTTGAAGATTCATCATTTTAATTCAAAAATCATCCCTTTGGTTGAAAATTTAACTAATTTGTTGAAAATTCGTTTGTTGTTTTTTGGTTGGAATTTAATATTTTTAAACAAATTTAATTATTCAGTGAACAACTTAGTTTTTAACTAAAAACGAAACTAATTCTAAGTACAAAGTATTTAATGTTTTTAATAATTTAAAAATTCACAAATTATAGAATCAAAGCTTTCGAAATGAAATAATAATTTAAAGCTTTATAATAATTGTTATTCACGGATTTCAGTACAGTAACGTCAATGTTACCAAATTTATGTTTTTAAAATGGAACAATTCATTTGGATACAAAATAAATTTCTGCATCTTATGAATATAGCCATTTTATAATTAGGCATTTAAAATTTCGTTAGATTTGATAATTACGAATTTTTCAAATGTGAATTTCGACCTCAGTATATTTTGGAAAATAATTGTAATCCTGATTTCGAAATAAAAAATAGAAATGTCAGCTTTAAAATCAACTTGAGAAAATAAAAATATTTTAACCATTTCTCGTAATGTAATGTGGAGTAATGTCGAGAAATTAATATATTTTCATGGGCCCATAACCTGTTCGCCCAGCGATTCTTATCTATATATTTCTATTTAAGGCTATTTTAATTTTCTTCGGCTAATTTTAAAATATTTTTATCTGCGAAATATCCTAGGGTTTTCTGGCAATTTTCCTGGGGTCTAAAAGTGACTTTAAATTGAGGCAATCATTTAAAATTGAGAAGTGGGAACTATAAAATATTCTGAAAATAAATATTACCCTCATATAGAATACTGATAGTATTCGAGTTATTTTTCCTGCTTTAGTTATGTCAACAATTTTAATTACTCAAATTATTTTTTTACAATTACCCGATTGTGAGAAATATTTTATCATTACATTTACAGAGCCGGAAATAAGTTTAGCAATGTGTTAGACGTTAGTGGAAATTCTATAAATGCTTAAGTGATACTAATCTCATCAAGCAGGTCGTAGTCGAGGGTCTCAGCTCGAGAAAAAGCAGGTTTAATTTACTTTCCCCCTTTGCGACTCACGTTGCAGGCTTTGAAGAACCTGATCATCTTTTTCTATTTTTCCCCTTTTCTCACCAAGGTGTCTACCTTTTTGGGAAAACAATCATATCTTTAATTATTTTTTTGCTTTCCCACCCATCTTCTTTTCTAATTAAAAATACTTTTAAAAACAGCGCGTTATGTGCGCTTCTTACACGTTTCTTATTTTGATTGCCTAATTGTCAAATTAAAATATATATTTCAATTCAAAGTATTATTAAATATAATTAATAATCATAAATTAAAATAAATGTTTAAACAGCTACATTGGCTTTCATACCATTTTAATTTAATTTTGATTCTAATTTTAATCGGCTTTCAGTAATTTGTAAATTTCATTTAAATAGAAGAATCAAGAGTTTTCAATTCTGAATCTTTTTATTTTCAAATCTTAAAACATCAATAAAGTTTAATTGTAAATTTCCAAAATTAAAAGAATTTCATTTTTAAAGATGTAAAAATAAAAATTAAAACTTAAAACTTGCATAATTTTAAATTGTAAAATATATATTTTTGATTAAAAATAAAAATTGTTAAAAATAAAATTAGTAATAATAAAATTTTGTAAACTTACAATTTTTCCCAGGGTTTCCCCTATTTTTCTACTTTATTATTACTTTGAACTACTTTGTTTAATATTCATTTTATTTTGTTGAAGATTTAACTAGTTGATTCAAAATTCATTTTTTTGTTTGAAAATTCATTTTTTAAACTGAAAATTGGACTATTCCATTTTCAGTTGAAAAATAATTTAATTTTTTGAAAATACGTCTTTTTTAGTAGAAAATGAATCTTTTTTATTAAAAATGCAAGTACTTGGTTGAAAGTTGAGTTACTTTGTTAAAAATTTATTTTATCAGTACAAGATTCATCCGATCGGTTGAAAATTTAACTATTTTGTTAGAAATTCATTGGGGGGGGGGAAAAGCAATATCTTGAACTAAAAATTTAACTATATCAGTTTTAGTTGGAAATTGATCATTTTAAGTTAAAAATTCAACTGTTTGGTTGAAAATGAACTTCGTTGAAAATCCAACTGTTTTGCAGAAAATTCCTATTTTTTACTTAAAAATTCAACTGTTTCTTGAAAAATTTTCTTTTTGTAATAAACATGCAACTACTTGGTTAAAAATGAACCTTTTTTTGTTGAGGATTCAAATATTTTGTTGAAAATTCGTCTTTTTTGGTGGAATTGAACTGTTTTTTTATTTTAAATTCAATTATTTTTTAGTTAAAGTCAACTGGTTTTGATTTTTTAAATAAAATCTGTCAACAATTTGGTTCAGATTTAAAGTTCTTTATTTAAAATTCATTTTTTCTTCTTGAAGATCCATAATTTTAGTTGAAAATTCAACTGTTTTGTTGAAATTTTAGTCTTTTTTGTTTAAAAATTCGACCATTTGGTTAAAAATTTCACTATTTTGTTGAAGCGGACAGACGCTGATACGAGATTGTAAAGGGCTTCCTACGAAAATCTCAAAAAGTACAAAAAATCGAAAGCACCTTTGAAGTATCAAAAAAAATCGGAGGACCAATTTATGACCCCCTGCAAAATCTAGTTCCAACAGATACAAGGATATGGATTCCTAGTCGGTATATGCCTTTATCAGGGTGGCGACTTGACCGGGAAAGACCGGGAAATGACCTGGAATTTTATTGACTGGGAAAAAACCGGGAAATGACCGGGAATTTAATTTATAAACCGGGAATTTACTTCTGATTATAGCAAAATTCAAGAAATATAATTTCACTTGGAACATGGAATGGGAATTTTTTAAAGGAATTATAATTCGGATTGAGAAAAAAGGAATTTTTAAAAATCCCTCTTTGAAGTCAGAATTCGTCACAATTTGAAAGTTCCCTCTTCTAAATTTTAGGTAATAAAAGTACTTCAAGCAGTTTTCAGAGTAGAAGTAGAATTTCAAAGAAGAAATATTTCTGAATTATAATAGACATTTTTTTTTACATTGTTCGTTGCGAATTCATCGTTTTTTAGTTAGAAATTCAACTACTGGGTTAAAAGTTAAACTTTTGTTAAAAATTAATTTATCTTTTTTTGATGAAAATTCAACTATTTGGTTGAAAATTGATATTTTTCATTTAATAATTAAACTATTTGTTTGAAAATGTATGTACTTTGTGGAAAATTCATCTATTTTTGTAGACAATTAATCTTTATGGTTGACAATTCATCTTTTTGGCAAAAAAATCAAACTATTCCAGTTAAAGATTCATCATTTCAGTTGAAGATTCATCATTTTATTTGAAAATTCACCAGTTTGGTTGAAAATTAATTTCTTTAAACGAAAATTTAACTGTTCCATTCTGAGTTGAAAATTAAAATTTTCAAGTTCGGAATTCCACAATTTGGATAAAAATTTGTCTTTTTAATTGAAAATTTAACTATTCCGATGAAAATGCATGTATTTTGTTAAAAAATCGATTTTTTTGTTGGTAAAAAATTATCTTATTTTTCTTTGAAAGTTAATCTTTTTGTTTAAAAATTCTTCTTTTCGGTTAAAAATTCAAGTATTCCAGTCAAATATTTATTATTTTAGTTGAAAATTCATTTTTAGGTTTGAAATAAAATTATTTGATTGAAAGTTAAGCTCTTTTGTTAAAAATTAATTTTTTTTTTTAGTTTAAAATCCATCGTTTTAATTAAAAATTCATTTCTTTGGTTGAAAAATGAGCTGTTTGATTGAAAATTTGTTTTTTCTTTGGATGTTTTTTGGTTGAAAATTTTTTTTTTTTTCAACTGAAAGTGTAACTATTAATCCAGTTGAATATTTCATAATTTTAGTTCAAAATTCATGTCTTTGGTTGAACATTCATTTTTGACTAAAAATTTGATTATTCAATTTTTGGTTGAAAAATTATCTTTGTTGGTTGAAAATTCGTCTTTTTTGGTAGAAATTAATCTTCTTGATTGAAAATTAATCTTTTTGGTCAAAAATTCAATTATTCTAGTTAATGATTCATCATTTCAGTTAAAAATTCATCTTTCTAGTTTGAAATTCAACTATTGCAGTTAAATATTTACAATTTTATTTGAAAATTCATCACTTTGTTTGAAAATGAAACTATTATTTTGAAAGTTAGTTTTTGTTGTTGTTAAAAGTTTTTTTTTTTTTGTTGAAACTAATTTTTTTAACTGAAAATTTAACTTATTCCAATTGAAAATTCCATAGCTGTTGTTGAAAATTCATCTGTTTCGTTAAACATTCATTTTTTTAACTTGAAATTTAATTATTAAAGTTTTGGTTGACAATTTATCTTTTTTTAGTAAAAATTAATTTTTTGGTTTGAAAATTGAACTATTTCAGTTAAAGATTCATTGTTTTAGTTGAAAACTCTTATGTTTGGTTTACAAATAATTTTTTTAACTAAAAATGTTACTATTCCATTTTCGATTGAAAATTATTATTTTTTCAGTTCAAAATTTAACTATTTGGTTGAAAATTTCTCTTCTTTTATTAAAACTTCAAACCTTTCTTTAAACGTTAATGTATTTGGTTGAAAAATTGTATTTTTGGGTAGAAAATTAATCTTTTTATTTAAAATGTAATCTTCTTTAAAAATTCGTCTTTTTGGTTGAAAATTCGAGTGTTCCAGTTAAATATTCATCATTTTAGTTGAAAATTTATCTTTTTGGTTTAAAATTTAACTATTCCAGATAAAGATTCATAATTTGATTTGAAAATTCATCACTTTGGTTGAAAATTGAACTATTTTATTGAAAATCCGTTTTTTTTGTTGAAAATTAATTTTTTCAACTGAAAGTTTAACTATTCCATTTTTTTGTAAAAAAATGATATTTTTTAGTGGAAAATTTAAGTATTTTTTTCAAAATTCATTTATTTTGCAACGTTTTGCTCTGTTGTGTTAAAAGATGTTTAGAACGAACGTCATGAATTAAAATAAATGTTTGCGTTTTGCGGCAAATATAAATATGTTACTTTGAGTTGACCGGGAAAATTGAAAAACTTGACTAGGGAAAACCGGGAAATGACCGGGAATTTGAAATCGTCCGCCGAATCGCCACCCTGCTTTATCAGAAATCTACTTTTATTTTCTTTCGGTTTTATTTTGTATCTTCAATTCTAGATTGCATTGATTGAATAAAACCCATGAAATGACGCAAAGCGGATATAAATAGTTGCTTATGAAAGCTTAATTCTAGAAGTGAATTACCAAAGTAGAGGCAGAAGGATTTCTATATAATGATTCCTACCTTACCGACGTCGAGACCGTTCCACAGCTGAAGTGGTTCATGTCCGTGCTAAGTTTCTAGAACTTTCTGGATAAAGACACAAAATGATATTGCGCAATTGTGAGAGACGAATCTGCGTAAACAACTTCAGGGTTATATTTTGATTTGTCCTTGCATTTTCTACTACGTCATATACGTCATAGAAAATAAGGATGATTCATTGTTTCCTTATAGATAATACATTTAATTAAAAAATTCCTGTCCTTATTTATTTAATGCGCAATATCATTTTGTGACGTCATGCGGAACAATCTAGATACTTAGCACGGACATGAACCACTTCAGCTGTGGGATAGTCTCGAAGTCGGTAAGGTCGGAATCTTGATATAGAAATCCTTCTGCCTATCTACTTTGGTAATTCACTTCTAGAATTAAGCTTTCATAAGCAACTATTTATATCCGCTTTGCGTCATTTAATTGGTTTTAATCAATCAATCCAATCTAGAATCGAAGATACAAAAGCAATCCGAAAGAAAATAAAAGTAGATTTCTGATAAAATGATACTGCGCACTAAATAAATAAAGACAGGTATTTTTTAATTAAATGTATTATCTATAAGGAAGCAATTAATCATCCTTACAAAATGACAAATCAAAACATGACCCTGAAGCTGTTTACGCAGATTCGTCTCTCACAATTGCGCAATATCATTTTGCGTCTTTATCCAGAACGTTCTAGAAACTTAGCACGGACATGAACCACTTCAGCTGCGGTACGGTCTCGAAGTCGGTAAGGTAGGGATCTTGATACAGAAACCGTCGGTCTATCTACTAACAAAGGATCGTATTTAAGTATTCATAGATGTTAGGTTCAAGATTCTAGCAGACGGAGAACCGCTATACCGGCTTTGTAAATTCGTAATCTCTGAGACGGTACTGGTACGAGTATCGTTAGTAAAGGGAACATTGAAATTCTCAGCTCGAGGCTTTAATGGATTTGCGAACGTGCAAACCAGCTTCAGTTACCTAGGAGAGTGAGAAAGAGATGGAGGAGCATTTGCAAAGTCGTTAATACATTTCGCGATAAGAACGAAGCTGGACCAAGATATGTTCAGTCGGGTCAAGTTAGGTTAGGTATCTATTTAAGATCCGGAATCGTTCGGATTCGGTTACATTTACACATTTATGGAATATCGATTTCTTCAGTTTGAAAATGTATTCACATATTTTATATGACATCCTCTGGCGTATATGCCTCGTAAAGGTGACAAAAGCACCCAATTTTATGTGGATAAGTTTTTTATAAAAAAATGTTTTTAAAATTGCAAACGTTACACTCTTTCTCGTATTCCTCTCTTTTACCATTTTTTAAATAATTCTTTTTCCCTCTTTTTCACGTTTTTTTGCTTCAACGCGAACTGAATTAATAGAACCCAGTAATAAAATCTAACTATTTTGCCATCGACTAGTATTACATGTACCGGAAGTTCTGAACGTTCAAATGAACGAAATATTTTTTCCCAATTTAATTTTTATATATATATATATATATATATATATATATATATATATATATATATATTGTTCCAACTACAAATAAAAATTAAGCCCTTTAAGTTTCTTTTGGTAACTTATTATTTGTAATATAAATTTACTAACATTTCAGCACTCTTTATAGTTTATAAAACCATAATTAAAAAATTTCGTTCATTAGAACGTTCAGAACTTCAAGCACATATTATTACTTTTTTTGTAGAAAATTCAACTTTTTTTATAGAAAATTCAACTGTCTTCTAACAAATTGTGTTTTTGCTTGAAAATTCAACATTTTTTTGGCTTTAAAATACAACTATTTTCTTAAAAATGCAACTATTTGGTTGAACATTTAATTATTTTGTTGAACATTTAATTATTTTGTGGAAAATTTAAATATTTGGTTAAAAATCATCTTTTTTGGTTACAAATTCAACTGTTTTGTTGAAAATTCGTCTTTTTTTTATTGATAATTCATCTTTTACTGTAGAAAAGTCATATTTCTTGGCTTAAACTGAAATTTTTTGTTGAAAATTCAACTGACTTTTAAAAAATTCATCTTTTTGGCTTGAAATGTTTTCAAATAGTGTCATTGTACTTCTTGTTTAGTTAAAGTCAACTATTAGATTTTCGGTTTAAAATTAACTTTTTTGTTAAAAATTAATATTTTTGATAGAAAATTCAACTATTTTGTTAAAAATTCGGCGCGTTCGCTATCAGGTTCAACTATTTTGGTTGAAACTTCATCTTTCTTGTTTGGAAATCAACTTTTTTGTTGAAAATTCTTCTTTTTTGATTAAATTCAACTAGTTTTTATTTAAAATTCAAATCTTTTCAGGTTGAAAATTCTACTATTTGGTTGAAAATTAATATTTTTGGCTTCAGTATGTAACCATTTTGTTGAAAAATCAACTATTTTGTTAAAAATTCGGCGCGTTCGCTATCAGGTTCAACTATTTTGGTTAAAATTTCATCTTTCTTGTTTGAAAATCAACTTTTTTGTTGAAAATTCTTCTTTTTTGATTAAATTCAACTAGTTTTTATCTAAATTCAAATCTTTTCTGGTTGAAAATTCATCTTTATAGCTTGAAAATTCAACTATTTGGCTGAAAATGCAACTTTTTTTTTTAATTCGTCTCTTCCTCTTGAAAGTTCAAGTATTTGGATAAAAATCAATTTTTGTTGTTGAAAATTCCACTATTTGAACATTTGAATGAAAATTCAGCTTTTCGGGTTTCAACTTTTTTTGTAGAAAATTCGTCTTTTTAGGTTCAACATTCAACTAGTTAGGTAGTAAATTCTACTATTTGGCTGGAAATGAACCTTTATGTTAAAAATTCATATTTAATTTTTCGAAAATGAACTTTTTTGTTCAAAATTTATCTGTTGAAAATTCGTTTTTTTTTGTTGAGTTCAACTGCTTTTGATTTAAAATGTGATCATTCTTGGTTAAAAATTTATCTTTGTAGGTTGAAACTTTGAATATTTTGTTAAAACTTGAAATATTTGGTTAAAAATTCAATTATTTTTCGAAAATTCGCTTCAGTCGCTTTAGAGTTTAACTATTTGGTTAAAAATCAACTTTTTGTTGAAAATTCCACTATTCGAACATTTGGTTGAAAATTCATCTTTCTTGGTTGAAATTTCATCTATCTTGGTTGAAAATGATTTATTTTGTTGAAAATTTATCTTTTGGGTTTCAAAGTCAATCATTTTTTTAAACATTCAAATTCTTAGCTCTGAACGTTCAAATGAACGATTTTTTTTACTGATGACTTTGTAAACTTAAAAATGGGCTAAAACATTTGTTCAATTATATTGGAAATGATATATTTGCTAAAACAAAATTATAATGCATATTTTAAATTGTATTTGGAACAATATTTATAGATAAAATAGAATTGGGAAAAAATATTTCGTTCATTTGAACGTTCAGAACTTCAGGTACATTCAAAATGCAACTATTTTTTTGTAAATGTAATATATTTCTAATTGGAATTTTGGGAATTTAAAGCTTCTCATATTGTATTTAATATGGTACCTACATTAATTTTATTTAAATAAATTTATTCTCCTACTTCCGTGATGGAATAAATTTGATTGATTATGGTTAGTAATACAATTTCCATTGGCAAATTTCTCTTATATAGATATTTAATTTCCAGCGTGGAGAGGAAGTGATCCATTTTTATTTCCCTGACTTTAATCCAGCTTTCCAAATAAAGCACTTTGCAGGTTTAGAGTCAAAGAAAATCCAGATTGAAAAAGTATTCATTTCAGTAGATAAAGGTTTATTGCTATCCGCGGGAGCTTCATCCATGTAATGATTTATGACACATAAATCATTTTTTCCAGTGTAATTTTTTCCTTCTTTCATTTGCCATCGTAAAAGATTTTAATGGTCATCCGCAGAGAGATATTTGATTTATTGACGAATTAGTTTATTCTTTATTTGTCATATTCGGTATAAATCTTCGTTAAATAAGTTCGATACCGAAATTACGACTTTACTGGGTCCTAGTCTATAAATTATTCTATCCAATAAGAGAAATTTCGAGAGAAAGGTAGATCTTGATAAAAACAAATTGAGTTTCAATAGATTCCAATTTGGATTGGAAGTCAGAGCAAAATTAGGAGGTATTGATAAATGAGGGTTTATCGCGAAAGTCACGGTTTTGAAATTCTTAAAATTTATTTATACATAATTCTTGTATGTTACTGTTATTCATTTTTTTTTTATTTCGAAAGAGAATTTTTAAGGAAAGAATCAAGTTTCACGATTTTAGCATAATAAAGAACTTTTAATTTACAAATTTTGAAAACTTATTTTACTCAAAAATAGGGTTCATACCTTCAATTTTTGATCTAGATAGATAGATAGATTGAATAATAATAAAAAATTAAAAAATTATTGTTTTTATTTTAAAAACATGTATCGGTGGAAAGAAGTTACACATCTTGCAAACGTAAGAAGACGTTTTCTTTCCTAGAAAATTTATGTGGATAACGCTTCAATGAAACTATTTTACGACTCAACTTAATCCTCTAAATCCAATGTTCACTCTTTTCTTTTATATCGATTCTGGCTTTTATTAATTAACGTCTGTGTTTTTGTTTTTGCAAAAGTTTAGTAGATGAGTAGGCTGCGTTCTGGACCAAGATTCCTACCTTACCGACATCTGGAAGCTTCTAACCTGTAGTGTTTCATGTCCGTGCTAAGCTTCTAGAACATTCTCGGTGGGTCCTCGATGACGTCACAGTATAATATTGCGCAATTCTGAATTCATGCAAACAGTTTCAAGGTTATTTCTTATCTCAAGCATGTCGCGTAAATACTTTCAAGGTTATATTTTGTTTGTCGTGGCAATTTCTACTGCGTCATATAGTTATTGCAAGAAAAACAAGGATATTTATTGCTTCCTTAGAGGTAACATATTTATTCAGTGCGCAAAAAGGTGCAGATGTACAGATGAAATTTTATACGGAGGGCTATGCATGACATCCTGTTTTGTCTATAAATTTGATTTATTGCTTCCTTATAGATAACATATTCAACTAAAAATTCCTGTCTTTATTTAGTGCGAAAATAATTCGTGAATTTTGGTAAACAAGTTGACGCATTACATTTTGCGTTGCAAAAAAATTATATCCCAAACGTTTCGATTATAATGTAGAATCTTCCAGAACGAATTATTATTCACGAATTATTTCCGCACTAAATAAAGACAGGAATTTTTAGTTGAATGTGTTATCTATAAGGAAGCAATAAATCAAATTTATAGACAAACCAGGATGTCATGCATAGCCCTCCGTATCAAATTTCATCTGTACACCTGCACCTTTTTGCGCACTAAATAAATATGTTATCTCTAAGGAAGCAATAAATCATCCTTTTTTTTCTTGCAATAACTATATGACGCAGTAGAAATTGCCAGGACAAAGCAAAATGTAACCTTGAAAGTATTTACGCGACATGCTTGAAATAAGAAATAACCTTGAAGCTGTTTGGATGAATTCAGAATTGCGCAATATTATACTGTGACGTAATCGAGGACCCACCAAGAGTGTTCTAGAAGCTTAGTACGGACATGAACCACTACAGGTTAGAAGCTTCTCGATGTCGGTAAGGTAGGAATCTTGGTCCAGAACGCAACCTACTCATCTACTAAGTTTCTTTCAATGCACGTTTTCGAACTTTAGGTTCGAAACACTTGTAGTTTTTGATGGTGTCCAGAATTATAGATCCGGAATAGAAGCTCGCATGAAAATATAGAGAGCATGTCGATGTTTGGCTTTTGATGAAAAAAATGAAAAAGTTTCGTCTTTCTAACGAGAAGGACCGCTCATTGTTGCAGGCACACACTCCACTTCTCGCTGGGGACACGAGACATGTAAGTAAAAGCACGAAATTGAATGGTGAAAAATCATTTTTAGCTTTCAAAATATTTCGGCTGTAAAATCAGCTTATTTGATTCATTAATTCAATTTTCAAGTAATTTTGTAATAAGTAATAAGATGCGCCTTTTAGCCATTTTCGAGAAAAACGACTCTAAACAAATTCGCACACGTTACATGGACCGCGATGTCTCCCGTCCATCTTTCAGTTTCCGGTTAGATCAAGCGGTAGTGCTCGCTCCGAGTTTGCAACCGGAAAGTTCGGGCTCGATTCCTGCTGCCGGCATTTTTTTTATTGCAATTAATTATTAAATTTGGTCTTGGCTGCGTTTACCGAAATTTTGGTACGGATAGCTTAATTTTTCCGGTACAAATTTCATGGGAAAGGGGCTATTTGCACCAAAACTTTGCTAAAATATTTATTTTCAACCATTTTTTTATGAAGAAAATTCCTTATGCAATTTTTGGTTAAAAAAGATAATGCATTACTCTAATTTTAAAATGCGTATACTATAATAATAATATAAAATTTCTTTTAGGTATATATTATTTTTATAATTTTTGTGTACTATTTCTTTATATTTTCATATTTATTTTATTCTTATTCAGGTGTATGCTCACCTGGAAAACCTAGAAATGTCAGGGAATTTTTATATACCTAGAAAAACCTAGAAATGTCAAGGAATTTTGTTTAAACTTAGGGAATTATTTCGAGGCCGCGCTTAAATTTTTAAAATATTGTAATATGAAATATCCCTGCGAAATGGTTTAATTTTCTGTTTGTTTTTAAAAGTAGCTTTGTATTACTGGATTTAACTATTTTGTTGAAAATTCGATTTTTTTTGTTGAAAATTTATTTTTTCAAGTGAAAATTTAAGTATTCTATTTTTGGTTGAAAATTTATCTTTTTTAGTTGACTATTCATGTATTTTGTGGAAAATTCGTTTTTTTTTTTAAATTAAATTTTGAAATTGAAAATTCAACTAAGGATGAAATTTCATTAAAAAAAAAAATGAATTTTAAAATCAAAAAGACGAATTTTCAACAAATAAAGATTTTTCAGTAATGAAAGAAAAAAAATGCACCTACATTGTTGAACTTTAAAGCCAAAAGAGGAATTTTCTGTACAAAAATTGAATTTTCAACCAGAAAAATAGGAATTTTCAGCAAAAAAATTAATTTTCCACAAAATAGTTCAATTTTCAACCAAAGAGATAAAGCTTCATTAAAAAAAATGTCAACGGAATAGATCAACTTTTACCCACGCACCTAAATTTTCAATTAAAAAAGATCAGTTTTCAACTAAATAGTCAAACTTTAACCAAAGAGATGAATTTTCAACTAAAAATATGAATCTTCAACAAAAAAATGATTTCTTAACAAAGTGGTTCATACAAAATTTTCAAACAAAATAGTTTAAATAAGAAGTAAATTTTCTACGAAGATACTTGAATTTTCAATCCAAAAAGACGAGTTTTCAATAATCACAGTTGAATTTTCATACAAAAAGGATGACTTTTAAAAAAAATTATTTAAGTTTCAATCAAACAGTTGCTTTTTCATCCAAGAAAGATTCATTTTCTACTAAAACAGATAATTTTTTAAATCAGAAAGACAAATATTTTAAAAAAATAGTTGAATTTTCATCCAAAAAATATTTAAATTGATTTTTCAAATCAAAATTTGATTTTTTCTCAAAAGGTAAATTTTCTACGAAATAGTTGAATTTTCAACAAAAAAGTATATTTTTGGACTAAAGAGGATGATTTTTTAACAAAATTGAATTTTCAACCAAGCAATTGCATTTTTATCAATGAAAGATGAATTCTCTACTCAGACAGATGAATTTTTTAATAAAAAAGATAAATTAAAAAAAAATAGTCGAATTTTCATCCAAAAAAGATTTCAGGTGATTTTTCAACACAAAATGTGAATTTTTCTCAAAAGGTAAATTTTCTATGAAATAGTTGAATTATATTTCGTCGTCTCGTTCTTCTAGATCATTATACGTAGTCATACTCGAGCTGCTCGATCTGATCACAG
>CAKNYM010052873.1:514956-596011 GCA_932195095.1 Andricus curvator
AAAACCTCTATTACCGATATTTATATTTAAACATCTAGACACTTGAAGGGTTCGAGTCCATGCTAAATTGAATAGAAATGATTAACTTGCGTTTGCGGATTACTTCCTAAATTTTAGAAATTATTTTGCAATTATAAGAAAAACCTAAAAATATTTTAATAGAATCTTTTTAAAAATAAACATTATTGAAATATAATTAATTAAAAACCTCTATTACCGATATTTAAACACCGAGACACTTGAACGGTTCGAGTCCATGCTAAATTAAAAAAAAAACTAATTATCCTACGTTTGTAAATTAATTTCTAATATCTAGAAATGATCTTGCTATTCTAAAAACAACTGAAAAATATATTTATAGAACCTTCTTTTTAAAAATCAGCATTATTTTTTTTTAATTTAGCATGGACTCGAACCATTCAAGTGTCTCGATGTTTAAATATCGGTAATAGAGGTTTTTAGTTAATTAAATTTCAATAATGTTGATTTTTAAAAAGAAGATTTTATAAAAATATTTAATATTAAAAATATTTAAAGAATTAAAAACCTCTATTACCGATATTTAAACATCTAGACACTTGAATGGTTCGAGTCCATGCTAAATTGAAAAGAAATGATTAACTTGCGTTTGTGGATTAATTCCTAAATTTTAGACATTTTTTTGCAATTGTAAGAAAAACTTAAAGATATTTGTATAGAATCTTCTTTTTAAAAATCGACATTATTCAAATTTTATTAATTAAAAACCTCTATTACCGACATTTAAACATCGAGGCACTTGAATGGTTCGCGTCCGTGCTAAATTGAAAAGAAATTATTATCCTGCTACTTAAAAATACAATATTTTTATGGAATCTACTTTTTAAAAATCAACATTATTGGAATTTGTTTGAAATTGTTGGGAGAATGGAAGTCAATGTTCGATTTGCTTCGGCTGATGATGCGTGCTGACCGTGAAGTGTTCAGTCCTCGGAATATAAGTCCTCTTCCTGTCATCCGGCCTCCCTTTTCTATGACACCGGTAGAGCCGGAAGTGCCTTATATATCATTGCTTCCTCCTACTGTGCAGCCACAAATTGGTGGGATTACTTGTCGAGACGGATTGCAAATTATTATCACCTTCCACCCTTGAAATGTAACGACACCAGGGGGAAATCTCACACCATTCAGTTCTCGTCAATTCTGACCCTTTCAATGAAGGGGGCCAAAAAAAACAGACAAATATTTGACACAGTATTTTATCAGACATGATTTGTTTCAGGTCGAGTATTGCCTTCCGGCAAGGTATGCCGGATTATAATTTTCTCTTCTGGCATATTTTGTCGGAATTTAATTTTCTCTTCCGGCATATTTTATCGTCGTCAACGATGTTTCAACCAACAAAATTATAACAAAAAGGGACGAGTTTTCAACAAAATAAATGAATTTTCAACTAAAAAAGAGAAGTTTTCAAGCAAAAACGGAATAGTTACATTTTAAATTGAAAAAATTAATTTTCACGTAAAAAAACGAGTTTTCTACAAAACAGATAAATTTTTAACAAGAAGTTCATTTTCAACCGATTATTTGAATTTTCATAGTACAAGGAAGATTTTTTAACTAAATAGTGGATTTTTCAACCAAATTGTTGAATTTTCAAGCTAAAAAAACGAATTTGATACAAAACAGTTGAATTTTAAACCCTAAAATATGAATGATCAACAAAAATAGTTGAATTTTCAACCCAAACAACGATTTCTCGACAAAATAGTTATATTTTCTACCAGAAGAAATTAATTTTCAACCTTGAAAGATTTTCTATTAAAGAGAGAAAAAAATTTGAACCAATTTGTTGAATAGCATTTTCAATACAAAAAGTTAATTTTCAACTAAATAGTTGAATTTTTTAGAAAAATAATACCATTTTTAAACCCAAAAAGACGATTTTTTTAAATTGCATTTTCAACGAAAAAGTTAATTTTCAACGAAATATTTGAATTTTTAACTAAAAACTATGAATTTTCAAACAAAAATAGAACAGTTAAATTTTTCAAAAAATTGAATTTTAATTAAAAATAAATTAGTTTTCAACAAAAGGGTTAAATTTTTAGTTAAAAAGATTAATTTTCAAACAAAATAACGACTTTTCAACCAATTAGTTGAATTTTCAACCAAAAATGATGAATTTTTAACAAAATTGTTGAATTTTTATTTAAAAAAATCAAATTAATCTTGCGACCAAATAATTAAATTTTCAACCAAAAAGGATGACTTTTTAACAAAATTGTTGAATTTTTATCCAAAAAAATCAAATTAATCTTGCGAACAAATAATAAAATTTTCAACCTAACAAGATGAATTCTCAACCAAAAATATAATAGTAGACTTTTCAACGAAAAAGAAGGAACTCGCATCTTTTTTTATTTAGAAAAAAAGTTGTTTTTTAGTTTTCAAATTAAATTTAAAAGAGTGTCTTTTTATGAAAAATCAATTTTAATTATTTTTTCACTTCAACTCATGCTGAGTTAGTCAGTTTTTTAAACTTTTCAATAAATTTCTCAGAGATTTCACTTTATGCTGTCCTTCGAGTGATAGAGTAATCACAATTTGAAAATGTTTGTTTAGAAAAATGTTAGTAATTTTTTTCTGACAAAAACAATGACAAATTTCCAGTAAAATACTTGAATATTCAACTAAAACAGATTATTTTAAACCAGACAGTAGCATTTTTAGCCAAAAAATGGATTTCCTTTAAAAAATCTAATTTTCAACAAAAAATAGAACTTTTCAACCAAATAGTTTAATTTTCTACCAAGTTGTTGAATTTTCTACAAAACAGTTGAATTTTCAGCCTGAAAATGTGAATTTTCTACAAAAAAGTTAATTTTTAAGCAGACAGTTGCATTTTTAACCACAAAAGATTAAATTTCTACAGAAAGAGATGATTTTTCAAATCAAAAAGATGCATGTTCAGCAAAATTGTTGAACTTTCAACAAAAATAAAAAGAAACAAAATGTCAATGAAATTATTGAATTTTTAAGCCAATAAGACGAATTTTCAACAAAACAGTTTTTTTTTTATTTTTCAAACAAGCAGTATGAGTTTTGAACAAAATTGTTGAATTTGAAACAAAATAATGCAATTTGCAATAAAAAAAAAATTTTTACATAAAAAAGATGAATTCTTAACGAAAAATTTAATAGTAGACTTTCCAACCGAGAAGAATGAACTTTCAACCCAAAATAGTTGGTTTTCCTCATTGGGTTCTATTAATTCAGTTCGCATTCAATTGTCCAATTTACGCCCGGCGCCAGAAAAAAATTAATAATAACATTTTTCTAAACAAACATCACTGGTGGAAAATTTTCTTACAAGAATGTATAACTTTTTTACAGCTGTACTTCTTTTTTAAAACATGTGCTTTTTTGAAAAAAATGTACAAAATTTAATAAAAAAAACTATTAAATACAATTAGCTATTTTTTCTTGTATTTTCTTGCAATAAAGTAAAAAAATTAACAATAAAGTACAAGTTACTACAATTCAAAAATTGGTATGACTTTTTATTAATATTTTTTACTTTGTTGTAAAAATCTACAAGGTATCACAAAAAACTGCAGGATTTTACATTTTTTCAATTGGGGCGTTTTAAGTCATAAAAACACTTTTAATTTTACATAAATTATTATAGAAAATTACAAATCTTTACAAAAAAATACAAAATTTCACAAAAGTTGAAATATTGGAAAACTACTTAAAATTATGTTTTAAATACTCTCAGTTTCTTGTAGAAATGTACAAATTTAAACAAAAAAATATAAATTTTTACAAGCAATACTTTCAGAATCCGCATCAACGTTTCGACTTGCATTTTTCATTCAATTTTTGTAGGATATTTAATATATAAGTTTCTACAAAAGAAACTGCAATTTAATAAAAATATTACACTTTTACCAAGAACTTTTGCTATTGTAATAAATTACAGATTAAGCAGCAATTTCAGGTATGCAGCATTTTTTTACATTAAAATTTTACCTAGATATCAACGTAATATATCAAACGTAATTTTAAATCAGAGATGTTACTTATTTTTCAAAATAATTTTATGTAAATTAGTTTAAAAACGCAAATGCATTTTAATGGAAAAAAAAGTTATTTAAAAGTGTGTATAAGTTTATTTTGCAATATAATAACATTCAGTGACACAGCCATCACTATTACATTAATAATAAAAGCGATGAATTTTAATAAATTATATCAATTGTTAGAAACGCATCATTTCAAAACACTTAAAACGAAATGTAGATTTTTCAAGATTACGAACAAAAAATTTAAAAGCTTAAAAGCATTTTGAAAGGTTTCAAAATATTAAAATTTTATTATCAAAATTCCTAGAAAAACTGAACATGATTTTTTCTAAATTAATTTAAAAAGAATATTTAAAAAGATTTCCAAAATTTCCAAAAAAGAATCTAGAAGATTTTAAGGCAATTTTTTAATCTTTTAAGAATGTCTAAAAATTGTAGGAAAAATTCAAGTTGTAAGATAATAAAATTTTTATTAGATTCCTGGACAATTTTTAACTGATTTTTTTAAACAAATTTTTAAGAGAATATTCAAAAAAATTTCAAAACAAAGTTTGATGATGTATTAATTAATTTTTCTATCTTAAAATTGATTGAAATGATATAATTTTGAAAATTTATACATTTTTTTATTCAATCTTCAATTTATAGTATTAAAAATGATAGCCTGGATTTCTTTTTTTAAATATTTGAACCGTACAATGTATGAAAGTTAATTTTTTTTAATTTTGCAGTTTAACGGCTTTTAATTACAAAAATTTTAATTGAAAAGTCTTAAAAGTTTCAGATTCAAAAGTATTCCACTTTGAGTGTTTTAATTTGTAGCTAAGTTTTTATAAATTCAAATGAAAAAAATGTTATCTTCAAGAGTTCGTATATTTTATTTTTAATTACCGTATTCAATTCTTTCTCAATTGCTCAATTTTTATTTGCATTCAAAAAGTTGTTCTTTTTCGACCTAGAATGACAAATATTAAGAACATTGCAATGCCATCATTTTAAACGAAATATATATTGTCCAATCGATTGCTATATATTTGAAGAAAAAAAAAGCTTCAAACGTAAGGTTTTTTATTATTTAATAATGATTATTTATTATTTAATAATGATTATTTATTATTTAATAATGATTATTTATTATTTAATAATGATTATTTATTATTATCTTTTAATATTCTACCATTCCGGTAAAGTTTAAACAAAGAAGCTTTTTTGTAATAGCGATCATCTATACATCTTAATTTAAAATTATCTCATTGCAATATTATAAATATTTGTCATCCTAGGTCGAAAAACAACAACTTTTTCGCTACAAAACCTGTAAATTCCTGTAGATTCTTGTACTCGTAAATTCTGGTAATTGTGCTTTTTTGTAAATTCTTTTTTAAAATTAAAACTACAATAAAATACAGCCAAATTCGTCCCAATAATAGAAAAAAGTTGTACTTTCCTGTAATTTTGGTTGTAATTTATTGCATTTATTTGTAGATTCCTGTGAAAGGTCAAGGATTTTAAATATTTTAAGGTATTTTTAAAACTTCTAATGCATTTTCAGGAGCTTTTAATTTGAAATATTTTGAGTTTTTTAAAAGATTCTAAGGAATTTTTTATTAATTTCATTAATTTGAAGGGATTTTAAGGCGTTTGAAATATTTTAGGATAAAGACTTTTTTTGAATTTCAGGAAATATCGCCAGATTTCATAGAATTTCACGGGATTTAATATAATATTTTAGTGGATTTGAAAGAATTTATTCAAGAGAAGTGATGTATTTCGTAGGGCTTCTAAGATTCAAAGAGGGTTTAAATTATTTTTTGGAATTCACCCCGAATTCTTAATAATTTATCCTGAATTCTTTTAATTCTTTGGAATTTTTTTGAATTTTTTTAATTTACTTGAATTCTTCTAAATTCACTCAATTTTTCTTAATTCAATCGATTTTTTTAAGTTTTTGTTCAATGTATCCTGAGGATTAATTGACAAAATGATCAAAGGATTTGCAATATTTTTAAATATTTTTTAAATTCCTTGTGATTTTCAAAATAGGTAAACAATTTCAAAATATTTTAAAGGGTTTTAAATATTTTAGGTTATTTAAAAAGATTACAAAGAAATTTTTAATGAACTTCAGTAATTTAATGTGATTTCAAAGGATTTTAAATATTTGAGGGTATTGTAAAGATTTCCAGGCATTTTTAAGACCTTTACAAAGTTTCAAGAATTTTAAAAGGTATTAAAGGATATGAAATATTCTAGGAAATTTAAAAAGATTCCCAGAACTTTTTTTTATTTATTTCAATGGCTTGAAGGGATTTCAAAGATTTTAAAATATTTTAGAGTATTAAAAAAGAATTTAAGGCATTTTCAAGAGATTTAAACAATTTCAAGGGATTTCGAAGGGTTTTAATAATTTTAAGGGATTTGAAAAAATTTGCATGCTGTTTTAAAGAATTTCCTAGAATTTCGAGTGGTATGGAAGGATTTTACAGGAACTTTAAGATAATAGGATATTTTGAAAGATTCCAAGGGATTCTATAAGATTTCCGAGGATTTCAATGATTTCAAGAGATTTTCAAATGTTTTTTGCAATTCATTTGGAATTCGTCCTGAATTCTTATTAATTTATCCTGAATTCTCTTTAATTTTTTTAAACTTATTTCAAGCTTACTCAATTAAATTAATTTTTTCGTATTTTTGAATTGTTTTGAACTCACTTTATTGTTTTTTAAATTCAGTTTGATTTTTTATGAATTTCATCGAATTCTTCTAGTTTCCCTCAAATTCCTCTGAATTAACTCAAATTTTATTGAAATCAATGGAATTGTTTCGATTAAATTTTTTTTTCCAATTCATTTGAATTCTGTTGAATTCAACTTGAATTGTTTTGTAGTCATTAGTCACTTCCTTATTTAAAATTAGTAGAGTTTCAAAGATTTAAAGAGATTTAAAATTAATTTTTGGAATTCACCTGAAATTCTTATTAATTTACCCTGCATTCTTTTAAATTCTTTGGAATTTTTTTAATTCACTTGAGTTCTTCTAAATTCACGGAGTTTTACCTAATTCAATTGACTTTTTTGAATTTAACAAAGTTTTTATATAATTGATCCTGAAGCCTCTTACCGTCACCTGGAATTCTTAGGCATTTCATTAAATTCTTTTGAATTCGCTGGAATTTTTCTGAGCTCATTTCAAAGTTACTGAATTCAATGAAGATTTTTCATATTT
This sequence comes from Andricus curvator, assembly GCA_932195095.1. NCBI lineage: Eukaryota > Metazoa > Arthropoda > Insecta > Hymenoptera > Cynipidae > Andricus > Andricus curvator. The sequence continues at coordinate 522,249 of CAKNYM010052873.1, forward strand.
TTAAATTGTTTCCTATTCATTTGATTTCTTTAAAAATTCTCCTTGAATTTTTATGAATTTCATCGAATTTTTCTCGTTTACATCAAATTCCTCTAAATTCATTCCAATTTTATGGAAATCAATAGGATTTTTTCGATTTAAAAAATGTTTCCAATACATTTGAATTCTTTTGAATTTAACTTGAATTTTTTTAAAGTCTTATGAATTTATCCTGAATTTGTTACCCTTTGAGAGCGAAAAAAGAACCCTACACTGAGCGAAGAATTCCCGTGTAGTTCGGGTTCACACCCCAATAGTTCGGGTGCTTTTTCTTTTTTTTTTCTGTTTCATACGAAGATTTGGCGCGCTTGCACTACTGAGACGTGCGATCACCCCAACCATTCGGGTGCTCACCTGAAACAGCAGCGGCCGAAGTGGTGGGGCGCCCGCCCGAATAGTTGGGGAGCGTCAACCGCGTTGGATGTTGCGCGTTCGACGTTTGCGCATGTTCGCTAATGATTTGATTTTTCGACTCATGTGCAAGCAAAGAATAATGTTTTATATTTGTCTTACCTTCATTAATGATTATCCAAAGAAAAACCAGATAACTAGTTACACTTTATTCCACTGACATCTCGCACACGAACAATAAAATCGACATAAACTAGAAACAGTGACATTTGGGAAGAGCCTGATGTTCATCAGCTGCGGCCATTAGCGAACATGCGCAAACGTCGAACGCGCAACATTCAACGCGGTTGACGACTCGAATCTCCCGAATCATTCGTGCAAGCTCCCGAACTATTCGGACGGCCGCCCCACCACTTCGGCCGCTGCTGTTTCAGGTGAGCACCCGAATGGTTGGGGTGATTGCACGTCTCAGTAGTGCAAGCGCACCAAACCTTCGTGTGAAACAAAAAAAAAGAGAAACCACCCGAACTATTGGGGTGTAAACCCGAACTACACGGGAATTCTTCGCTCAGTGTATGAGTGTGACAAAAAGTACCCTTTGATCCCTATATTTTATTTCATAGGGAATGTGAGGCCTGGATTTAGTTTTTTGTACTTTTTTGTAAAAAAGGTTCCCACCAGAGATTTTAAAATTCATTTTGTTTTCATTTTCCTCTATCAGTTATAAAGGTAAAAACGAATCAGCAAGGCAAGTTTTTTTCGCTTTTTTGTTATTTTTATCAGATATTGTGTTAGTTTTCTCTTATAATCAAAAATCCATAAGCTCATATCCATCATCTGTAAAAATAGGTAGAGTTTCTGGTCGAGTTTTCTATAATCGCCGGACCAGGCGCTTGGGAAATGCTTTCCCGATATACCTTGATGCGAATAACCATCCATCACGATTTTCGCGGGATTCGCTATCCGAGCACGCACGTGGTGCGGAATGTATATTAATGGCCCTCACCTGGGCATTATGAATAATTATACTTTTCCGCTCCACAGGTATTCCAGTCTCTATTATGTATTGTTTTTCTATAAAGAGGAACGGGAATGTTCGACGTTTTCTCGTGACATGAAATAAAAACGGAATAACTGAATAATAATTTTAAAATGAGTATCCGTTGTTATGTAATAGACGTTCTAGATGCGACATATTGACGCAACAATTACCAGGAAAAACAAATTCGATGTGGCAAGGGCAAGTGGGACAAAAAAGTGTTTCTTAGGCAGAATTTATACATTTACATTTAAAGTATATCCCGTTAAATATAATTGATAATTTATTCAAGTTTTTTTCTAATTTGCATCTGTCAAAGGTGACAGGCTTTAATTAAAGTATTTCATCCCTAGGTGACTTAAAATTGAAAGGGATGTAGGATGGTTCAAAAAACATCAAATTTAAAATAATTATGGTGCACCTTGATATGTTTTCTAATAATCATAAAAAGAGATTACTGTATAAATTTGAGACAATTTGCAATATATATTGCAGGGTGGCCGCTGGACCAGGAAACCGGGAAATGACCGGGAAAAACCGGGAAATGATAGTGAATTTAGTTTTTGACCGGGAATTTTACAAATTTTTAGAAAAAAAAATCTGTCCAAGTTTGATTTCAACAGTTTTTAAATAATTTGTTGAATTGTTATTTTTTTCCATTATGATATCTCTTTCACTTAAAAATTTTCCATTTTAGATTTTAATTTTCAAGCGTACATTTTTCATTTAAAGAATTTTGAAATTCAGTTTTGAAGACTTAAAAACTTAAAAATTAGAAGTGTTTGAAATCGACAACTTTGGATAAAAAAAAACCTTTTCAGTTGATCAACTGTAAATATAAATTATAATGATTTTTAAGATTGAACTGTACATTAATGATTAAAAAGTGAGTATATAATTGATTTTACAAGGCCATTCGAAAACAGTTTAAAATTTAAGAATGTCCAGGTTGAAAAATAAAGATTAAACTTTTTAATTGAAAAGACATAGTACTTCAACAAATGTAAACGCCTAATTGAAACATTATAAACTATTTAAAATTTCTAAATAACTTTAAAAAAATATATTCATACTTAAAGATTTTTATTAAATTTCAAATATTGTTTTAGGCTGAAATTTGCAACTTTAAAATTTGAAATTATTTAATTAAGAAAAAGAACAATTGCCTAATATTTAGAAATGTTTGACTGTTCATTTAAAATCAGTAATTATAAATCAAATATTCAAAACTAATAAAAGAAACTACAATTTTAGTTGTTCTATTTAAAGAAAATTCATTTACAAGTAAAATTGTTGAATTTCGATGTATAATAAATATTTGAACTCCTATTATTATTCTTAGAAAAAATTCCAGTAAGTTGAAGAGATATTTAGAAGTTCTGAAAAGATTCAAAATTAATTTAAACCAAAATATAGATTTTTAAGAATTGTGAAAGACTTCAAAGGAATAAAAAACATTTTCTTGAGATTCCTAGGAAAATTGAAAATGACTTTTTATTTAAAAAAATTAATTTTAAGAGAATATTTAAAAAGATTTAAAAAGATTTCCAAAATTGTTCAAAATAAATCTGGAAGATTTGAAGGAAATATTTTTAATTTTGCAGGATTAAAAAAAATTTTAGGAACAATTTTAAGAAGAATTCGAATCATTTTAAAAGATCTTTGGAAGTTCTGAACATTTGCAAAAATAATTTCAAATTTGAAAAAATCTAAAACAACATGTAGATGTTTCAAGGTTTTGAAATTAAATTTCGAAGCTTTTTTAAAATGTTAGCGAAACGGGAGAAAACCGGAAATTGGTTTTCTATTATTAAAACGGCCACGCTGATATTGGTTTACTTTATAATTTGAGTTAATTTATATATAACAATAATCTTAACACATTGCCTACAATATGGAAAATACAAAACAATTTTTTTTTCATAAAATTTATTAATAGAGTCGTATCCTTTTTGCAAATCTTTTTGCAATCAAGTGATTGCGATTTTATTTCAAGACAATATTTTGAAAATGATTGTTGTTTAAAGGGTACTCAATATATATTACGTTTGGCACTTTTTGATACTTTTTTTAACGATGCAACAATTTTGTTGTTAAAATATCGTATTCGCCATCCCAAAAATCAGAATTTGAGATATTTCAAGATTTTGAAGATTTCAAACAATTCAAGATATTTTAAAGATTTAAAAAATTTTGAAAACATTTCGAGAGTTTTCCAAAAAATTTACGAGATTTCAATAGCTTCCAACGGGTTTTAATGGTTTTTAAATGATTTAACGGATTTGAAAAGATGTTGTAGGTTACAAAACTTTTAGATTATTTTAAAAGATTCCAAGGGATTTCATAGAATTTAAAAAATTTGAAGGGATTTTAAGAAATTAAAAAAATCAAAGAATTTGAATGATTTTAGGGAATTCTATAAGATTCCAAGAGTTTTTCACAAATTTGAAAAATTTCAAGGGATTTTAAAAGGGTATCAAAGAATTTCAAGATGTTAAATGGGATTTGAAAAGATTTTTAGGGATTTTATCATATTCAAGGGATTTTAATAATTTCAAATAATTTTTAAGAGTATAGTGTATTTCAAAAGAATCTGAGAAATTTCATGAGATCTTGACAAATTTCGTAGGATTATATAGATTATAGATTACAAAATTTCTGAGGAATATCAAATGATTTTGTAAGATGTCAGGAGATTTAAACAAAATTTCAGCGGATTTCAAAAATTTTACAATTTTCGAGGGATTCATAGGATTTCAAAAGAAATAAAAGAAATTCCATAAGAGAAGATAAGGAACCTCTATAGATTTCCATGGGTTTAACAAAATCTGAGATAGCAGAGGATTTCAAGCGATTTCAAAGTTTTTATGGTTTTTAAAAAGATTTCAAGGGATTTCAAGGGGCTTTATAAGATTCTATAGGATTTTACGGGATTTCATAAGATTTCAAAGTTTTCATCATTTTCGTGGGATTACTAGGAGTTTCACAAATTTTAAGGAATAGCAACCCTGGTGGAAAAATGTTATGTAGTTTAAGCATAATGGAAAAAATTATATATAATATTTCACACTATATGTATAATTTTTCGCCTGGGAAAGGATTTTAAAGAGTTTAGGGTTTTGTTTAAATTTCAAGGCATCTAATGAGATTTTCACATTTTTAAGGGGTTTCCGAGAATTTCGTAAGATTTCAGAAAGTTTTTAATTATTTTAAAAAGGTATCCTATCCAGGATATCAATGACACTTAAAAGAATTCAAGGGATTTTAACGAAATTTTGAGGGACTTCTAGGGATTTGTAAGGATTTTCGGGATTTTATCAATTTCAAGGATTTCATAGATTTCAAGGAATTTCACCATGTTTCCAAGGATTTCCGGGATTTTATAAATTTCAAGGATTTGGTAGATATTAAGGAATTTCACCGTGTTTAAAATATTCATAAAATTTCTGAAGTAATTATAAAAAATCAAAGGATTTGAAAAAGATTGACGAGTTTTCAGGAATTTTTAGAAGATTTTAGCCCTTAAAGTGCATAAAAGGTGCATAAACAGGGTGTCCAGCGACCTTGAAAAACCTTGAAAACCTGGAAACCTCCTTGAATTTTTCACGCGAACCTTGAATTAATTTTTTTTTAATAGTTATTTTATTGAAATGTGAAGAGTAATTAAAATCTTTTAGTCTATTATGAAAGAAAAATCTCGTTTAGAAGAGATATTGCTACTGAAAATTTTTTTATTTATCAAGATATAATTTATTTTTTGTTCATTACAGAATAAATAGATTTCAAGGCACTTTTTCTAGACTGGTGCCAATTATTTTATAGATTACAATTAACAGACTTTAATATTGTGGATAATTCTATAAGTTGTTTATTTCTTCTGCGCTAATACAGAATGTTAATGTATACATTTTCTTGTGATATTCAATTTACAAATTATAAAAATTATTAGTTGAAAAATTCGATGTTAATTCAGTTTCAGAATTAGAATGAGCCACGGCCATATGATTTGAAATAATTCAATGATTTCAACGTATACGAAAGGTGTCACAAACAAAAATGTAAGAAAGATTTCCCAAATATTTCCAAACATTTCAAAGATTTGAAACCAGTTCCAAATTTTTTAGAAGATTTCACAAAGATTTCAAAAATTTAATAAAGATTTTAAACAAAACAAGAATTTCAAAGATTTCAAATATTTCAATGATTTCAAACGAATAAGAAAGATTTCAGAAAAATTTTACAAAGAATTCATGAGGATTTCAACAGATTTCGAGTATTTCAAAGATTTCGAAAGGGTACAGTAGGAAAGGAAACAGTACACTGGATTTCAAAGATTGGAAAATATTTCAAAGATTTAAAAAGATTTCACAAATATTTCAAATAATTAATAAGGATTTCAAAAAATTTCAAAACTTTTCGAAGATTTTAAACGATTTCAACATTTTTTAGAAGATTTCAAAAGATTTTAAATATTTCAAATATTTGAAATGATTTTAAATCAATATAAAGATTTCAGAAAGATTTCACAAATGTTTCAAAGATTTCATAAAAAATGTATTAAAGATTAAAAAAAAACAAACAAGAATTTCGAAGATTTCAAAAAGGGTACAGTACACCAGATTTCAATTTTTTTTAGAAGATTTCCAAAGAATTCACAAATATTTCAAAGAATTAATAAGGATTTGAAAAGATTTCAAAACATTTCAAGATATTAAATGATTTCGAAATTTTTCTGAAGATTTCAAAAGATTTCACAAAGATTTTAAATATTTTAATGATTTTAAATGAGTACAAAACATTAAAAAGATTGTAAACTATTTCCAAATTTTTTAGAAGATTTCAAAAGATTTCACAAAGATTTTAAAATATTTAAATGATTTCAAATTAATAAAAAAGATTTCAGAAATATTTCACAAATATTCTAAAGCATTCATGAGGATTTCAAAAGATTTAATGAATTTCAACAAAACACACCAAATTTAATAAAATTTCAAACATTTCACAACGATTTTTTAACATTCCAAAAGATTTTTAAAGATTTCACAAAGATTTTAAATACTTCAACAGATTTCAACGAATTCACAAAGATTTCAAAAGCTTTCTTTGGAAACTGTTGGCCAATAAAAAATGAAATGGCTCATTTTTTGCATGTATAAAAAACGGTTATTTCATTATTTGATGTAAAAAAAAGTAGACCTGGAAAAACTTGATTTCTTGATCTGGAAAACCTGGAAAAGACCTTGAATTTTCTTTCTAAGAATTTCTGGACACCCTGATAAAAAGGATTTCAACGTATTTCAAAGATTTTATGGAATTTTAAAAGATTTGAAAGGATTTCACACGATTTTATTTGAGATTTATATTGTATACCAAATTCCAAAAATAGTTAACCCCTCGAATTAATATTTAAAAAAGTGCATGATACTATTTTGCTTTTGTTTTTCCAAATTTATGCTACTATTGACACTGTTGTGAATTTCTAAAATGATTTCGAGGCCTGTTATTTTCTTTAAATTTTAACTGGGACGATTTTAAATGGTATATCTACTTTTTAGTTTTTATAATATATGAAAGAACAATTTCTCTTTTAAAAGTTCTGTTTTTTCTTATCGTAACCAAGCCATACCAAGTATCTTACTATCTACACAATGTCGACTTTTTACGGGGTTGTAAAACGTTGGAAAAACAACGTTATCATAAGCTAATGACTATTGACGCTATTTTGAATTTATTAAGTGAGTCTGAGGCCTATATTATCAGGGTGGCGACTTGACCGGGAAACCGGGAAAGACCGGGAAATGACCTGGAATTTTATTGACCGGGAAAAAACCGGGAAATGACCGGGAATTTAATTTAAAAACCGGGAATTTACTTCTGATCATAGCAAAATTCAAGAAATAAAATTTCACTTGGAACAGGGAATGTTTTACATGGAATGGGAATTTTTTAAAGGAATTATAATTCGGATTGAGAAAAAAGGAATTTTTAAAAATCCCTCTTTCAAGTCAGAATTCGTCACAATTTGAAAGTTCCCTCTTCTAAATTGTAGGTAATAGAAGTACTTCAAGCAGTTTTCAGAGTAGAAGTAGAATTTCAAAGAAGAAATATATTTTTTTAAATTAAAATTTTTTTTTACATTGTTCCTTGCGAATTCATCGTTTTTTAGTTAGAAATTCAACTACTGGTTTAAAAGTTAAACTTTTGTTAAAAAATTAATTTATCTTTTTTTGATGAAAATTCAACCATTTGGTTGAAAATTGATATTTTTCATTTAATAATTTAACTATTTGTTTGAAAATGTATGTACTTTGTGGAAAATTCATCTATTTTTGTAGACAATTCAACTTTATGGTTGACAATTCATTTTTTTGGCATAAAATTAAACTATTCCAGTTAAAGATTCATCATTTCAGTTGAAGATTCATCATTTTATTTGAAAATTCACCAGTTTGGTTGAAAATTAATTTCTTTTAACGAAAATTGAACTGTTCCATTCTAAGTTGAAAATTAAAATTTTCAAGTTCGGAATTCCACAATTTGGATAAAAATTTGTCTTTTTAATTGAAAATTTAACTATTCCGATGAAAATTCATGTATTTTGTTAAAAAATCGATTTTTTTTGTTGGTAAAAAATTATCTTATTTTTCTTTGAAAGTTAATCTTTTTGTTTAAAAATTCTTCTTTTCGGTTAAAAATTCAAGTATTCCAGTCAAATATTTATTATTTTAGTTGAAAATTCATCTTTTAGGTTTGAAATAAAATTATTTGGTTGAAAGTTAAGCTCTTTTGTTAATAATTAATTTTTTTTTAGTTGAAAATCCATCGTTTTAATTAAAAATTCATTTCTTTGGTTGAAAAATGAGCTGTTTCGTTGAAAATTTGTTTTTTCTTTGGATTTTTTTTGGTTGAATTTTTTTTTTTTTTTTTCAATTGAAAATTTAACTATTAATTCAGTTGAATATTTCATAATTTTAGTTCAAAATTCATGTCTTTGGTTGAACATTCATTTTTGACTAAAAATTTGATTATTCAATTTTTGGTTGAAAAATTATCTTTGTTAGTTGAAAATTCGTCTTTTTTGGTAGAAATTAATCTTCTTGGTTGAAAATTAATCTTTTTGGTCAAAAATTCAATTATTCTAGTTAATAATTCATCATTTCAGTTAAAAATTCATCTTTCTGGTTTGAAATTCAACTATTGCAGTTAAATATTTACAATTTTATTTGAAAATTCATCACTTTGTTTGAAAATGTAACTATTATTTTGAAAGTTAGTTTTTGTTTTTGTTAAAAGTTAGTTTTTTTTTTTGTTGAAACTAATTTTTTTAACTGAAAATTTAGCTTATTCCAATTGAAAATTCCATAGCTGTTGTTGAAAATTCATCTGTTTGGTTAAACGTTAATTTTTTTAACTTGAAATTTAATTATTAAAGTTTTGGTTGACAATTTATCTTTTTTTGGTAAAAATTAATTTTTTTGTTTGAAAATGGAACTATTTCAGTTAAAGATTCATTGTTTTAGTTGAAAACTCTTATGTTTGGTTTACAAATAATTTTCTTAACTAAAAATGTTACTATTCCATTTTCGATTGAAAATTATTATTTTTTCAGTTCAAAATTTAACTATTTGGTTGAAAATTTATCTTCTTTTATTAAAACTTCAAACCTTTCTTTCAAAGTTAATGTATTTGGTTGAAAAATTGTATTTTTGGGTAGAAAATTAATCTTTTTATTTAAAATGTAATCTTCTTTAAAAATTCGTCTTTTTGGTTGAAAATTCGTGTGTTCCAGTTAAATATTCATAATTTTAGTTGAAAATGTATCTTTTTGGTTTAAAATTTAACTATTCCAGATAAAGATTCATAATTTGATTTGAAACTTCATCACTTTGGTTGAAAATTGAACTATTTTATTGAAAATCCGTTTTTTTTTTGTTGAAAATTAATTTTTTCAACTGAAAGTTTAACTATTCCATTTTTTTGTAAAAAATTGATATTTTTCAGTGGGAAATTTAAGTATTTTTTTCAAAATTCATTTATTTTGCAACGTTTTGCTCTGTTGTGTTAAAAGATGTTTAGAACGAACGTCATGAATTAAAATAAATGTTTGCGTTTTGCGGCAAATATAAATATGTTACTTTGAGTTGACCGGGAAAATTGAAAAACTTGACCGGGAAAAACCGGGAAATGACCGAGAATTTGAAATCGTCCGCCGAATCGCCACTCTGATTATTGAATTAGCTGAAAAAAAATTTGTTTTATTTTCCATATTGTTGAGCATAGTTTCAGATTATTATGGTTTATTAATATTTAAATAATAATTAAATATTTTAAACCACTTTTCTCTAAAAAAAATATCGAGGTGCACCGACATTTTTTAAAAGTTGATGTTTTTTAACCTTTATTTTTTTTATTACCACTTTTTTTTTTAATTGAAAATAATATTAACAGTGCACTAAAACAGCAATGGCTTGGGGGGAGGGGGGATTAGGTAGTATGGGATACTATAAAGTTGCAAGGTAAATGCAGTTGCGAGGTCGGCATAAACACTTTTTTTCTCTTTAGTGCCCGAGTTGCACAGGGACGAGCATTGACAGGCAAGTTTTCCAATTTACGCTTAGATGCAAAAACGATCCGTGACACGAGAAATTTCCATGCAAAACGCTGCCGGTGCACGACGGAAATTTGAATGGATACATACATACGAGAGCATCGTTTAGAGAAGATCGCCTACTTTGTCAATCTTATTTTATTGATGAAAATGCTTTGAAAATTCAGAACATTTTTTGGTGAATTAAATCGAAGTATGGTTTTTATTATTTGTAGAGTTTTTTGGAAGTGAAAAGCCAGTGCCCTGATAGCGCCAGGTCAGCGCCTGGTGCGGGCCTTACTAGTTCCTGGTTATACATTATCGGTGCCTTAATAGTGCCTGACTAGTGCCCGAATAGCGCCTGACGAGCGCCCTACTAGTTTCTGATTATCTCCAGACTAGTACCCTAATTGCGCCTTTTTGGCGCGCTATCAAGCGCCCGACTAGAGTCCAAGGAAAGCCTTTCCAGACTGTGGCCAGTTTTGTCGATTTTGTACTATTCTAGGTGGATTATTTACAGACTTTACACTCTTTCTCGTTTTTTTCTCTTAATTGCGAACTGAATTAACAGAATCCAACAGCAATTTCGACTTTTCAAATTTTTTTATTTTTTTATTTTTTGTAAACGTTGCAACTTCAGACTCATAAGTCTACTATTACATTTTTTGTTCAGAATCCATCTGTTTTAATAAAAAAATTTATTATTGGGATAAAAATTTGATTGTTTTGTTGAAAATTCAAATTATTTGTTGAGACGTCATAATTTTTGTTCGAAAATTCAACTGTTTTGTTGAATTCGTCTTTTTTTATAGAAAATTTGTCCTTTTAGATTGAAAATTCATCATTAAAAATTCAAATTGAAAGTTAATTCTTTGGAAATAAAAAGTCTAGTATTATATTTTTCGTTAAAAAATATTCTATTTTACTTGAAAATATAATTATTTTCTTGAAAATGCAACTTGTTAAGTCTTGTTAAAAGTTCATATTTTTTAGTCGAAAAACCAACTGTTTTGTAGCAAAAATGCCTTTTTGGTTGAATTTAACTGGTTTTTATTTAAAATTGAAGTCTTTGTTGTAAAAGTATCAACTCTTACATTTTTCGTTGAGATTTTGTTCTTATAGGTTGCTAATTCAATTGCCTGGTTGAACTACTTTGTTAAAAAATTATTATTTTGGTTGATGATGTAACTATTTTGTTGAAAATTAATTTTGTTATTTTTCTTACTAAAAATTAATTTTTGCAAAGAAAATATTGAACTATTCCATTTTTGGTTCAAAATTTATCGTTTTTAATTGAAAATTCAACAACTTGGGTTAAAAATTGAACAGTTTTGTAGAAAATTCGTCTTTTTGGATTGAAAATTCATCTATTTTGGTAGAACTTTCACCTTTTTTGGTTTAATATGCAACTGCTTGGTTAAAAATTAATTTTTACTTTATTCAGGATTGAACAATTTTCTTTAAAACCAACTGTTTGCTTGAAAATTAACTTTTTTGTTGGAAATTCTTATTTTTCGTTTAAAAATTCAACTGTTTTGTAGAAAATTTGTCTTTTTGGTTTGAAATTTCAACCGTTTGGTAGAAAATTCAACTCTTTGATTGAAAATTCAACTGCTTGGTTAAAAATGAACTTTCTTCTTGAAAATTCATATTTTGAGGTTGAAAATTCAACTGTTTTGTAGAAAGTTTATCCTTTTGGCTCTAAAATTCGAATTTTTGATAGAAAATTAAACAATTTTGTTGATTTTTTTTCTTTCCTGACTGAAAAATTATTCTTGGTTAAAAATTCAACTCTTTTGTTGCAAATTTAACTATTTGTTGAATAATTCAACATTTTTATTACAAATTCATCTCTCTTGTTTGAAAGTTCAACTGTTAGATTGTAAAATAGTCGTGAAATCGGTTAATATCTTCTGTTCTGTTTTTTTAATTTAAAAATTCAATATTTGGAAATTTAAAAAAAAATTTCGAGTAGTTTGAAAATTATGACGAATTTTTCATATGTACAGTTTTTACTAGTAAACAATAATAAAAAATTAGAAATTTAAAATGAAGTGTGTTACCTATTTAAGAATTTTTTGAAAGTGTGCAAATAAAGTCTTTTTGGATTGATTTAAATGCTGAAGTTTTTGAAAAAAGTTGAATATATCGAACCGGAAATTTCTTTAGCTTAAACCAAAAAAACAAGTAATTATTTTTCTGGCATGAAATTTTTTTTTGTGCTGTTAAAAACGTTCCAAACACGCGAATAAAATTAAATTCAAGCTGAAGAAATTTCAGGTTTGACATATTCCATTTTTTTTCGAAAAATGTGCATATGACTTAATCTAAAAAAAACATTTTTTCACCAATTCATATATTCTAAAGTAGGCAAAAACGTTTTTTTTTTAATTCTTATTTTTTATTATTGGTCACTAGCAAAAACTGTTCATATAAAATATTCGCGATAATTTTTAAACTGATAGAAAAACTCGTTTCAATTTTCAAAATTTAGAATTTTTAAATAAAGAAGAGAACAGAAGATATTAACCGATTTGAATGTTTTTCTCAATATTTTCGGTTATCAACACACACTTTTTTCCTCAGTTGAAACGAGACCAATAATTGTAGCATTTTCACTCTTGAAAAATCAAAATCTCTTTTGGAAAATTCGTTTCGGGTTTGAGAGTATTTTGAGTTGTGAAGACTGTATTTATTAATTATTTATTATTTGTTAGTAAAGCAAATAATAATACAAAATAATATTTCGTTAACCATGATCGAATGTTAAAACGACAGATAAAACTGGTTAAAACTGAAGTCCCGGGTATTTTATTTTTATTTTTTTATTTTTTTTTAGCAGCCACGTCTCTGGAAAGATCCAAAGTTTGGATGCAGCGTCGAAACTAGAAGGTCGTAAAGTTGCAAACGTAAACTATAAATGCTACGTGCACTGTGCGAATAGAGTACGTTCGTGAATCGAGAAATCGGTCTGATGCAGCTTGGGTACTATTATGAGCGCTGTTCCTCCTCCTCTGCTGACAATCCAATTAAGAAACTTCAAAAGTTTTGAAAATTAGACTACGAAAATTCCATTATAAAAATAAAAATTATTGTAAGATTTTAAAACTATTTCAGGGTGGCTGTAGGTCAGCGAAATCCTGGAAATCAAGGAAAAGTCAGCGAATTTTATTGTTCAGGTAAAAATCATGAATTTAAAGAAAAATCTTTGAATAGATCTGGGATAGTCTGACATTGAAAATTGGTCAGTAAAAAGTCAGGTATTTTCAAAATGAATTTCTCTCGGCCACCCTGCTATTTGCTCTAAAAAAAGCTTGACAAATTTTATTCCAAGAAAAATAAAAACGGCTGATTTAGAACTTTTGATTTAATTTATCTTTTATGGAGTTTCTTTCTGAAATAGAAGTGGATTCGAACTATGGGAACGATCACTCATTCGATACCTATGAACTCGAACTGTAACTCAATGCCGAGATTGCTGAAGCGAGACTGGAAACTGGACGAGCAGCTCCCGGCAGTAAACACCCCCTAAAAAAAACAACCCTAAAAGTGAAAGTCATTCGATTCTCGTGGCTTATTGACCGAACCTTTTCCTGAATTCTCTGAATCTTTTATTGATGTAATTGACTGAAAGGCTTCCTGATGAATTTAACATGAGGTTCCATGTCTTTTATGCAGGTGCAACTTGGAAACATTTTCTGGATTGGGATTCGTCGTAAAAAAGAAATTTGATAAATTGAGGATCCTGAAGTTTGACCTCTGACGCATGAACTTTCACCATTAACCTTTGGATCTTGACAGTAGATAGGTAAGGGCATTTCTAGATCGACATTCCTACCTTACCGACATCGAGACTGTTCCAGAGCTGAAGTGGTTCGTGTCCGTGCTAAGTTTCTAGAATGTTCTCGAAAGGTTCCGATGACGTCCAAAAATGATATTGCGCAATTGTGAGATACGAATTTGCGTAAACAAGTTCAAGGTTATTTTTTTTATTTTATTTTTTTTCATTGTCTCAATTAAGAATTTTGCGTAAACACATTTTGATTTGTCCTTGCACCATCTATTGCGTCATATAGTTTTAAGAAAAACAAGGATGATTTATTGCTTCCTGATAGATACTACATTCATTTAAAAATGCCTGTCTTTATTTAATGCGCAAATAATTAATTAAAAACATTCTCCTGCAGTATAGAACTTTAAAACAAAGAGGGAGATATAATCAAAATTCAAATTAAAAAATATTCGAAGGCAATCGAATAGCATGGGTAAGAAAGGCATCTGAAGAAATGAAGCCTTGAAGTTGTTTACGCAAATTCGTCTCTCACAATTGCGCAATATTAAGTCGGTAAAGTAGGAATTTTTATCTAGAAACGCCCTTGCCCATCTACTTTTGACCCACTAAATTTGACCAAATTTTATATCACATGATATAATGCAATTTAAAATAAGTTCATTTTTCAACTTTTTTTAATGTTAAGTTCAATTGTTTCATCTTTGGAATTTTTTTTTGTTTGAACTTTATTTTTAAGCGTACATTTTCTATTTAAAGAATTTTATAATGCAGTTTTGAACACAAATATTGATTCATTATAATTGATTTTACAAGGTGATTCTGAATCTCTTCAAATTAGACATTTTGCAGATTTTCACGTTATTCAATTTAAAATTCTTTTCAAATATTGTTTCAGTCTAAAGTATTTAATTTTTAACCCATTCAATTTGAAATTTTTAATTTGAAAAAAGAAAGATTCTATAATATTTATCAATATTTGACTGTCCATTTGAAATGATCAATTTTAAATCAAATATTTAAAATTTGTAGGTGAAAGTGTTAAATTTTGATGCATAAATAACAATTAAAGAATTAGCAGTTTGAAACAACTTAAAATCAAGATAATTTAATTTATAATTTTAAAAGTGTTCAGTGTAAAACAATTTTAAGACGTTCAATTTTTAATGGTTCTAACTTAAAATTGCTTTGAATGATATAATTGACATTTATTCATTTTTTAATTTAGAGTATTTGAAATTATAGCCTGGTTTTATTTTTTTCAGATTGTTTGAATTAAATATTTTTTTAACTTTAATTTTAAAAGCTTAAATTAAAATATATCCAATGCAAGTTCTTTAATTTGCAGTTGAGTTTCGATTACTTTAAATGAAAAAACGTTCAGCTTCAAGAGTTCGAAAATTTCCCGGGAAATGACCGGGGTTTTTTTCCTTTTAAAAAGACCACCCTGAAATTTTTTTCACTTTGCCTGTAAACGTATTTTCACAATTCTTCGCTAGATTGGTTAAAATAATATACGCCATCTAAAAATCGCAATTTCAAAATATTTCAAAATATTTCAAAGATTCCTGAAATTTTCAAAACATTTCAAGAGATTTCAAAAATTTAGAAGGATATCATAGGGTTTCAAAGCTTTAGGAGTATTTAAAAAAATTCCAAGGGATTTCAAAGAATTTCAAAGATTTGGTATTTTTAAAGAATTCAAGAAGTTTCATCTGATTTCAGAGGATTTCAAAGTTTTCAAAATTGTTGAAGAAATTTTAAGAGATATTATAAACTCTAAGATTTCTAAGGGATTTCTAAGTTTTCGAGAAATTTAAATTGAGTATCAACGGATTTCAAGGAATAGATTTCTAGGAATTTTTAAGGATTTCATGGGAATTAAAAAAAAAATTAAAGGTTTCAAGATTCTGTACTGGATTTCAACAGATTTTTTAGGGTTTTAAAGAATATGGTATATTTTAAAAGATTTCAAGGAATTTTTACGGTATTTACAAAATTTCAAGGAATTTC
Organism: Andricus curvator; assembly: GCA_932195095.1. Lineage (NCBI taxonomy): Eukaryota > Metazoa > Arthropoda > Insecta > Hymenoptera > Cynipidae > Andricus > Andricus curvator. The sequence continues at coordinate 538,068 of CAKNYM010052873.1, forward strand.
AAGGAATTTCAAGCAATTTTACAATATTGGGGATATTCATAGGATTTTAAAAGAAATTAAAATTCCAAAGGAAAAAAATTAAGAAATTAATTCTTCGTAAAAAAAACAAGAATCTAATGATTAAATTTCGACAATACACACTCAAATGTCTCCAATGGAAGTAAAAAATAAAAAATAAATAAAAAAAAGAGGAAAGAACAAGAAGGTACCTCCAAATCCGCTTGGTTCTTTTTTCTCTCGTATTTTGATTATGTTTTTTTCTAAATTTAATTCCAGAGCCAGAAATTCAAGAGTGTGTTGTCCAAATTTGATCATCAGATACTTTTTTTTTTTAATTTCCAAAGATTTCGTGGTTAGATTCCAGGAATTTTTATATATTTAAGAAAATTTAAAAAAATTTGAGAGAAATACAGGAATTTCAGAGGATTTCAAAAGAATTCAAGAATTTTTAATAGATTTCAAGAAATTTCAACGAATTGCAAAGATTTCAGGTGATTTCAAAGCTTTTAGAGTATTCTAAAAGATTTCCAGGAATTTCAGAAAATATAAAATATTTCCGAGGATTTCAAAAATTCCTTCATGTTTTAATGAATTTTAAAAGATATCACAGATTTCAAGATGTTTTACGGGATTTTCCTCGATTTTTTTGGATTACTATGAGGGATTTTATAAATTTTAAGGAATTTCAAGGGATTTTAAAGAATTCATGTTATTTTAAAAGATTTAAAGGAATTTATTGAGATTTTCAAAATTTCTCAGGATTTTCAAAAAATGTCATAGGATTTCAGAAAATGTTAAAGAATTTTAAAAAGGTATTCAGGATATCAATGGCTTTTAAATTCACTTGAATTCTTCTACATTCACTCTCAATTCTACTCAGTTAAATGGATTTTAAATTTTGTTGTATTCACTTTAATTATTTTTAATTTATCTTGGCATCGTTTTTCAATTTCATTGCGATCAATGGAATATTGTGGATTTTTTTTTCAATTCATTTGATTTCCTGTGGAATTCATTTTGAATTATTTTGAATTTCCTGGCATTTTTTTCAATCCAATACAAATTTAATGAATTTTTAAATATTTATGAATTGTTTTTAATTTACTTGATTTTTTTTTCACCTTGAATTTGTATGAATTTCATCGAATTCAACGTCACTACTTCTTAATTTATCTTAAATTCATTGAAAATATTTGAAATCTTTGGAATTCCCTTTATTTTTTAACTTTGGCTGAATTCTTTTGAATTCTTTTAAATGCACTCAATTGTACTCATATTGATTTTCTGATTTTATTTAATTTTAATTTTCAAAGCTTTTAAGGTATTGCGAAAACTTTCAAGGAATTTTAGAAAATATCAAATATTTCAGAGGATTAAAAAAATTCCATAAATTTTGAAAGAACTTTGATTTCAAAGAAGATTCAAAGAATTAATTAAATAAAATAAAAATAAAAGGATAATTACGGATTTTAGACATTTTAAGTGATTTCAAGGGATTTTAAAGAGTTTAGTTTTTATTTTTGACGGTTCTAAGGAATTAATGAGATTTCAAAATTTCTATAGGTTTTCAAAGAATTTCGTAAAATTTAAGAACATTTCAAAAGATTTTAAAAAGGTATCCAGGATACCAATGCTATTAAAAAAAAATATATATATATATATATTTCAAGGAATTTCTATAGATTTCAGAGATTTCACGCGATTTTATGGGAGATGTATATTGTATGCGAGATTTCAAGAATAGTTAAACGCCCCGATTTAATATTCTCAAAATAACATAAAACTATTTTGCTACTATTTTTTCAAATTTATGCTGCTACACTGGAACTTGGAATTAAGTACGGTTTCAGGCATGGCTTGCAGTGGCCTTCAGCATAAATCCAGACAATCCAAACGTGAACAAGCAGGGCCGCATAAACCATTTCTGTGGAATTTGGAAGCATGACGCAACCTGATGCAACTAACGCGCTGAGAGTGTGGCCCTCATGCTGTCTGTCATGCTTGACTAAGCACTGCCTCTTTTTCGGTCCCGCGGCTCCTCTAATCACGAAACCGCCGAGGACCTCAATTCTCGGAACGACGTAAACCCGGACTGATTAAATCCAAGTTCCAGTGTACTATTGACAATTTTCAATTTTTAATCTACTTTTTAGTTTTTATCAGATATGAAAGAACATTTTCTCTTTGAAAATCTCTGTTTTTTCTTATCGCTCCTAACCGTAACAAACCTTCCACTATCTACACAATGTCGATTTTTCAAGGGGTTGTAAAACGTTGGAAAAACAGCGTTAGCATAAGCCCTGAGGCTGACTTGAGTTTTCAGAAAGAAAAGCGAGTGGTGAAGTTGAGACTCTAATTTTCATCGCCCCTTCCAAGACTCCTGGCTTTTTTACCTAATTTACATCTTCGCGATAACGAACAAGAATCTTCCTTACCGACTGTTGTCCGTATATCCTCATTCTTGAGGGCATTTCCCCATTTTTCCATTCTTTCTGCTTAACGCTACTAATGACTGCTGCATTCACTTTTTTCTGTGTTATTTTGCCTTTTCCAAGTTCTTCTCTAACTCTTGAAAAATGCAGCTCGTTATATTTTTATATCTTCTTGGATTTGCATAAAATTTCCCGAATTAGCTTTCTCTCGTTTATAAGATTTGAAAAAAAAAACTAAAAAAAAAAAGAAAATTAATGGGAACAAAGAGATTAGAGCTCAATTTCAATTTTTATTTACATTTAGACTTAGATTTTCTCATTTAGATGGTTGCCACACAGTCAATTGCATCGCTTTTAGTCACTTTTTTTCTAAAATCAATTTTTAGTCATTTTTTAAAAATAAACTCACTTTTTGAATTCATTTAAATTATTTTAAATTCCTTTTAATTCTTTTGAATTCCTTTGAATTCGTTTGAATTTCCTTTACTTCTTTTAAATGCCTTTTTATTCCTTTGAATTCTTCGAAATCCCCTTGAATTCGAGAGAAAATCTTATTTGTTTTTGTTCCCTTGAATTCTTTGAAATTCCCTTAAAATCCACTGAATTCAATGGATCTTTTTTTTGATTCTCAATTTGTTTTTAAAATTCACCTTGAATTCTCATGAATTTTATCAGGTTCTTATTTACTCATTCTATTTACTCCCATACATGAATTATTTTCAATTTGTATTTTTTCCATATGAATTTCATTCAATACTCTTGAATTCCCTTGAATTCTTCTAAATTCACTCCAATTTTACTAAAACCAATGAAATATTTTGGATTTCTTTGAATTTTCTTCAATTCAATTCAATTCATGTGGAATTCATCCTGAATTCTTATTAAGTTATCTTGCATTATTTTTATGTATTCTTCGGAATTCTCGTAACTTTTTAAAATTTATCCTCAATTTTTCTGAATTCACTCAATTCTATTCAATCCAATGGATTTTTGTTTAGTTTTGTATGAATATGAAGTCTTTTTAACTCACCATGAATTCATAGTTATTTCATCAAATTGTTTTAAATTCCCTTGAATTTTTCTTAATTTATTATAAATTTGATGAATTCAATTAATTTTTACATTCTCATTCTAATGAGAAGGTATTGGTTTTATGTAAAATTTGACATAGTCGGTTTTCATCAAATCTCCACGTTTTGAGACCCCCTGAGCTAGAAAAAACGATTTTTACGAAGGTGTCTGTCTGTCTGTAGTCTGTAGTCTGTCTGTCTGTCTGTCTGTAGCCACGATAACTTTCGAAAAAATGATCAGATTTGATTGAGCTTTGGCACACTTTTTTATGGCCGAAAAATAGAGAACGAGTTCGTTAACCAGCTATTTTGGATGGAAATCCAAAAAGTGAGCACATTTTGAAAATTTTTGAGACCACTTTTTTGGAAGATTTGAAAATTCTATGTACGGTTATTAGTAGTACGCAAAATGACGAACAAAATATTCTTATGACTTTTCGTGATAAACAAAAAATTACTGGAGTTATAGCATTTTCAAAATTCCAAAAAACAAACGAAAATGAACATTTTAAGCCGAAAAACGCACGATATGAAAAAAAGTCAAGAGGAGAAAAACGTTGATTCCTGAACACCCTATAATATTTTCATAACAACTTTTTGAATTTTTTGAAAAATAAAAAATTCAAATTTTGATCGCACAAAAAATTAATGAAAAATTAAAAAAGCCATTTTTCTGTAAAACTATGCAAGATACCAGAAAAGATCATCTCACCAAAATTGTGCACCTAAAAAAGATCTACAAATTTCTTATCATTCACTTTTTGATATGACGCGTAGTTTTTGTTTTATTCGTAAAAAACAGCATTGAAAATAGAAAAATCAAATTTTCAGACGAATATTACCAGCTACGAAAAAATGACCGAAACAAAATTTGTTCATCGAAGGAAGAGGTACACATTTATTGTGACTCATGTTTCGATAGGATGCGTGGTTTTTGTTTTATTCGTGAAAATAACATTGACAGTAAAAAAAATCAAATTTTTGAAAAAACACTGCAAGGTACGAAAACATATAAAAAAACCCGTAATCAATTTTTGTGGTAAGAATATATTGAAAATGAAAAAATTAACTTTTTTGATAAACGGCACAAGCTAAAATAAAATGTTAACTAATAAAATTTGTCGCCTTAATTATATCATTACTTTTCATTTGAAATCAAATACAAATTTAGTAATTTTTTATATGAAGAACATATAACACGAAACACAAAGTGCGCGTTCAGTGTATTTACCAAATCGCACGCCGTAAGTGCGCTCAAACTTTTTTGTTTCTATCATACGGTTCAAATGATTTTCAAATCAAATATCGAGCGCGAAGCGCGAGTGTCTGGATGAGAATGTGTTCCTTAAGGTCGATAGAACCTTGAGTAAATAAAGTTCCTTTTCAGTCTAAAATAAAAACAAATTTAACAATCACTTAATATGTAGAGGTTTTTATAATTTTATAATATTTGCAAACAAACTTTTTCTTTTCATTCAAGTCGAACACGAAGTTCAAAAATCTAGAGGAGCCGAGCGTAAAGCGCGATGCAAATACGCCCGAGCGCGTAGCGCGAGGTGAATACATAATCGAGCGCGAAGCGCGAGATAAATATATGATCGAGATATATGATTCTGTTCACTTCCGTTTTCCTCAATTCGATGAAAATTTTTTGATTTTTAAAATTATGTTCTGTCAAATTCTTATGATTTTTATCAAAGTCTCTTTGAATTTTCTTAAATTCTTCTGAATACACTCTAATTTTACTGAAAACACTGAAACATTTATGATTTTTTGAAATTTTTTTTCAATTCAGTTGAATTCAGGTGATTCCCCTTAATTCTTTTAAATTCTTTGGAATTCTCTTTAATTTTTAAAATTTACCCTTTAAATTCTTTTAAATTCCTTTTAATTCCTTTGAATTTATTTTAATTCTTTTGAATACCGTTTTATTCTTTTGAACTCCTTTGAATTCTTTGAAATTCCCTTGAATTCGAGAGATCTTATTTGTTTTTATTACCTTGAATTCTTTCAAATTCCCTTGAAATCCACTGAATTCAATGGATCATTTTTGGATCCGCAATTTGTTTTTAAGTCAGCCTGAAGACTTTTAAATTCACCTTGAATTCTCATGGATTTTATCAGGTTCTTATTTACTCATTCTATTTACTCCCATTTATGCTAATTCAATGGAATTTTTTGGATTTAAAAAATATTGTTTCATTCACATAAATTATTTTCAATTTATATTTTTTTCATATGAATTTCATCAAATTCTCTTTAATTCCCTTGAATTTTTCTAAATTCACTCCAATTTTACTGAAACCAATGAAATATTTTCTATTTCTTTGAATTTTCTTCAATTCAATTAAATTCATGTGGAATTCACCCTGAATTCTTATTAATTTATCCTACATTATTTTTAATTCTTCTGTATTCTTTGGAATTCTCCTATTTTTTTTAACTTATCCTGCATTTGTTTGAATTCACTCAATGCTATTCAATCCAATGGATTTTTGTTTAATTTTGTATGAATATTAAGTCTTTTTAACTCACCATGAATTCATAGATATTTCATCAAATTGTTTTAAATTCCCTTGAATTTTTCTTAATTAATTCTAAATTTAATGAATTCAATATTTAAATAATTTTGCATTGTGTTCAATTCACTTGCACTTTTTTAAATTTTTGTTGTATTCACTTTAATTATTTTTTTTTATCTTGGTATCGTTTTTCAATTTGATAGATTGGGAAATGGCTTAATGGTATATATCGAATTCTTCTGATTTTCCTGAAATTTCGCTAAATTCGCTCTAATTTTATTTAATTCGTTGATTTTTTTTTAATTCACCTTAATCCTTTTGAATTCGACATGAATTCTGTTCACTTTCGTTTTCCTCAATTCGATGAAAATTTTTTGATTTTTAACATTATGTTTCGTCAAATTCTTATGATTTTCATCAAAGTCTCTTGAATTCCCTTAAATTCTTCTGAATACACTCTAATTTTACTGAAAACACTGAAATATTTATGATTTTTAGAAATGTTTTCAACTTATTTTAATTACTTTGGAATTCACCCGGAATTCTTATTAATGTATCCCGAATCCTTTTTAAAAAACTTGAAATCCTCAGAATTTTCTTGAATCTTTTTAATTCACTTGAATTCTTCTAAATTCACTCTCAATTCCATTCAGTTAAATGGGTTTCAAAATCCAGGTGAAATTCCCCTTAATTCTTTTAAATTCTTTGAAATTCTCTTCAATTTTTATAATTTACCCTGAATTTTTTTGAATTCCTAAGTTCGCTCAATTTTACTCAATTTAATGATTTTTTTTAGTTTTTTTTTAATTCACTCTGAGGTCTTTTAAAATCACTTGAATTCTTAGGTATTTCATCAAATTCTTTTGAATTCTCTTGAATGTTTCTCAATTCAATACAAGTTTAATGAACTAAATGAACTTTTTAATATTTTTTTATTTTTTTCGATTCGCTCCAATTTTATTGAAATCAGTGAAATATTGTAATTTTTTCAATTTTTTCGACTCATTTGAATTAACAAGGAATTCGCCTTGAATTCTTATTAATTTATCTTGAAATTAAAAAAAAAAAAGTTTTAAATCTTTGGAATTCTCTTGATTTTTTTAACTCTCGCTGAATTCTTCTCAATGCACTCAATTCAAATCAAATAAATGGATTAAAATTTTTTTTTTAAATTTATCCTCAAGTTTTTTAAGCTCATCATAAATATTTAGGCATTTTATCAAATTCTTTGGAATACTCATGAATTCTTCTAAATGGACTCTAATTTTACTAAAAACTCTGTAATATTTTTAATTTTTTAATTTTTCTCAATTTGCTTGAATTTTTATGAATTTCATCAAATTCTTGTGATTTCTTTTGAATTCAAAAGAATATTATTTGCCACATTATTAATGCACATAGAAGGCTTTAGAAAAAAAGTCGGAATAAGTTAATACTTTTCGATAAAAATATCGTTAAAAATCGTCCTCTGTCATAATAATGTAATGGCCATGAAAAATTTTGTTTCTCAAATCGTTTTTTTTACTCTATTAAACATAAAATATATCAGTGAAACTCCAGAAACACGTTGAAAGACAAGTAGATGGTTCAAAAATAAAAATTGAAATTATTCATTTTTTTTAACTTTCAAAAAAAATTATTTTTTCATAAAATAACAGGAAAACTAATCATGCAAAAACTAATAGATGATTTTTCCAGAAAAATATTAATAAATTGTTTAAACTATTTGTTTAAAAAGGCGAGATATGGACAAACTAATAGCGCTATTCAATTCAGCTAAAAAAAATTACACAAAGTCGATGCATTTCATCAATGTTTATAAACCCAGTTGGTTATGTAGTATACATAAACAATTATATTATTTATAATTTATATTCATACTATATACAGCAAATTATGTAGAGCAAAAAATTGACCAGTACATGGATTTCATGTAATTTTTTCCGCAGAATCGAATGGCGCTATTATTTTTTTCGTATCTCGAATATATAACCTAATTGTTCAAATAGAAATTGTTTAAACATTTTTTGGTTCGAATAGGTGACTTTTTTAGTTTTTCCGAGTAAATTTGGCTGTGGCAGCCCTGCTCATGGAGTATTTCCATTAAAAATTCAATTGAAAATTTCTAATTGACAAAAGAAGTGAACGGAAATCTGGCTTATCAGTAACAGAGTGCAGTGTACTTTTTTTCTGATTGAAACCGGACCTCGTTTCTGCTTGTGTACCGTTTTAGGTATTACGTGACTCCGAGGAAAACTGCGGTAGAATAATAATGAGAAACTCGGAAAATAAATTACGTTCTCAGAGATCGATCCCGTACCCGTATATATAATAGTTGCACGTTTGAATGATAATAGTGGCACTAAAACGACCGCCACGATTCTGATAAATAGTCTTAAGAAGAGGAGCAACCATTGCCACTTTCGCAGATTGCCACTCTGGACCTCTCAGTTTCATTCACAAAAATTAGGATCGCGACATTTCCCGAGATCACTAACATAATTTTTAGACGAGATTAGCTTCAATGAATAGTTTAGAAGAAACTTTATTACCTTCATTTAAAGTCAATCTCAAATATTGGGGATATTTTCTGATAATTCCTAATTAATAATTGTGAAGTTATGATTTTGAATTGATTCTAATTTGAAGTGCGTTTTAATAAGTATTTAATTTCGGTTGCTTTTACATTTGGATGCTTTTCAATACCTAGTGGAAATCCGTCACTGGTTCAACCAGTGGAATTTCGTCACTGGTTAATCCAGTGGATTTCCGTCACTGGTTAATCCAGTGGATTTCCGTCACTTGTTCATCCCGTGGAATTCCGTCACAGGTTCATCCAGTGGACTTCCGTCACTGGTTTATCCCGTGGAATTCCGTCACTATTTCATCCAGCGGAATTCCGTGACTGGTTCATCCAGTGGATTTCCGTGACTGGTTCATCCAGTGGATTTCCGTGACTGGTTCATCCCGTGTAATTTCGTCGCTGGTTCATCCAGTGGAATTCTGTCACTGGTTCATCCAGCGGAATTCCGTGACTGGTTCATCCTGTGAAATTTCGTCACTGATTACTCAATACCACTACCAGATGACTGGAGGTTCATGCCTTGAACGCGTGGAGCGCTATATCACTGGTTGAATCTATCATTTGGTGTCACTGGTATATTCAGTAATGAATGTTTTAGTTGAGTCACTTACTGGTTCACCCAGTCAAAGTCGGAAAATCACTGGTTCACCAGTGATAATTCAAAATACTGATTGAACCAGTGGCAATTTATTTCTCTTGTTCAGTTTAAGAGAGTAGGTATTTTCTAAATTTGATTTTTCCAAATTTCTTAGTTAATAAATTTTAGAAGATTTTAGTTCTTAAGGAGTTTTCATTTTATATTCGTTACTCTAATTTTAAGAGAATATCAAGAAATATTTAAAAACATTTAAAAAGATTTCCAAAATTGTCAAAGAAGAATCTGGAATGTTTTACGGCGATTTCTAATATTTGAAAAGATTTTAAAAAATTTTACAAAATGTAGATTTTCGAAGTTTTTGAAATATAATTTTAAATCTTTTTTAGATTTTGAAATTTTTTTATTCTTATAAATAATTTTTAAGAGAATACTTAAAAAGATTCAAAACGACTTAAAATTAAAATAATTTAACTTATGGCTTAAAAAATGTAATTGCCGAAAGATAAAAATTTCGAAATTGAAAATTGCCGAACAGTTTATAATACGTTCATTACCGAATTTGAAAATTCCCAACAATACAATTTCTGATAATTTATAATATTACCGAATTTAAAAATTCCTGAATGAAAATTGCCGATTTATAAAATATCCGACACTGTAAAATTTCCGAATTTAAAAAATTTTTAAAATTGTTTTTAATAAATAGTATTTATTTATGAAGAATATAATATTGAAATACTCTAACAATACTTTTAAAATCAACATTAATATTTTTTTTAACAATTTTTTTAATTGTTTAAATTCGGGAATTTTATAGTGTTCGATATTTTTAAATTCGGCAAATTTTCTTCCAGGAATTTTCAAATTTGGTAATATTATAAACTGTCGGTAAAATCTTACTCTTACTTCTGAATTAGCAATGTAATTGTTGATATTTTAACCAAGGAAAGATTTTAATTTCAAATCAAAAACAGTAGAATTGAACCAAAACAGACGAATGGAAAAATTAATTTTGAACAAAAGAAATAAATTTGTAACAAAGTAGTTGAATTTTTAACAAAAAATGTGATAGTTAATATTTCTTCTAACAAAATCTTTTTTTTTTAATCAAAAATAGTTTAATTTTCAACCAAACAGTTGTATTTTTAACCAAAAAAATTTATTTTCGACAAAAAAAATTATTTTGAACGAAATACATAAATGATCAATCAAACAGTTAATCGGAAAATCAAATAGTTGATATTTCAACCAATAAAGCTTTAAATTTCTACCAAAAAAGATGAATTTTCAACAAAATACATCAAATATCAACCAAATTGTTGAATTTTGAACCAAGATCTTTTTTTGGTAGAAAGTTAATTCTTGGATTAACTATTGTCAACAAAAAACGAATTTTCAACCAAATAGTTCAATTTTCAACTAAAAAAGATAAATTTTCTACAAAAATTTGAATAGTTAAATTTTCAACCAAAACAAAAACAAAAAATCTTCAACAAAATAGTTCAATTTGCGACCAAAGAAATGAATTTATAAAAAGAAATGAATTTATAAAAAGCCACTTAATTGAGGCCAATGCCTCACTTAATTTGTGCACGTCCCCAAAAGAAAATTCCCGAAATTATAAAATTGCTTAAATATAAAAATCCCGAATTGGCAAATTCTCGAATAATAAAATTTTCGAACAATTTAAAATGTTAGCGAATTTGAAAATTCCCGACTTGAAATATTTTATGAAATTTTAAAAGATTCCAAGGAATTTTTTATTGGTTTTAATAATTTCAAGAGATTTAATAACATTTTAGTGGATTTTAAAGAATTTATTCAAGAGAAGTGAATTATTTCGTAGGGTTTTAAAGATTTGAAGAGATTTAAAATTATTTTGTGGATTTCACTCTGAATTCTTATTAATTTATCCTGAATTCTTTGAAATTATTTTGAATTTTTAAATTCATTTCAATTCTTATAAATTCACTCAATTTCACATAATTCATTTGATTTTTTAAAAGTTTTTATATAATTCGTTGTGCAGATTAATTCATAAAATGACCAAAGGATTTGAAATATTTTAAGGTATTTCTCAAATTCTTTGACATTTTCTAGAGCTTTAAAAAATTGCAAGGTATTTCAAAAGATTTTGAGGGATTAGAAATATTCTAGGTTATTTTAAAAGATTAGAAAGAAATTGTTAATTGAGTTCAGTAATTGAATAGGAATTCAAAGACTTTGAAATATTTTAAGATATGTTAGAAGATTCCCATGCATTTTCAAGAACTTTAAAAAGTTTCAAGGGATTTCAAACGATTCAAAGGATTGGAAATATTTTAGGAAATTTTAACGATTCCCAGAAATTTTTTATTTATTTCAATAGTTTGAAGGGATTTCAAAGACTTTGAAATATTTTAAAGTATTTTAAAATATTCCAAGGCATTTTCAACAGATTTAAACAATTTCAAGGGATTTCCAAAGGTTTTAATAATTTCTTGGGATTTTAATATTTTAATGGATTTCAAAGAATGTATTCACAAGAAGTGAGGGATTTCGTAGGGTTTCAAAGATTTTAAGAGATTTTCCAATATTTTTTGCAATTCATTTGGAATTCGCCCTGAATTCTTATTAATTTATCCTGAAGTCTTTTAAATCCTTTTGAATTCTTCTATATGCACTCAATTTTAATCAGGTCAATGGATTTTTTTAAAGTTTTTGTTTAATTCATCTTGAAGTCATTAAAAGTCACCTTAAATTTTTAGGCCTTTAATCAAATTCTTCTGAATTCTCTTTAATTTTTTCTAAAATTCATTTCAAACTTACTCAATTCAATTAATTTTTTCATATTTTTCAATTTTTTTCATATTTTTCAATTTTTGTCTATTCATTTTTTTTTAATTCACCTTGAATGTTTATGCATTTCATCAAATTCTGCTCGTTTTCCTTAAATTCCTCTAAATTCACTCAAATTTTACAGAAATAAATGGATTTTTTCGATTTTTAAAACTTGTTCAAATTTATTTGAATTTTTTTGAATTGTTTTGTAGTCATTAGTCATTTTTTAGTAAGAAATTACTAGGGTTTCAAAGATTTGAAGAGATTTGAAATTACTTTTTTGCCATTCATCCTGAATTCTTTTTAATTCTTTGAGATTCCCTTGACTTTTTTTTTCTTAACTTGAATTATTCTAAATTTACTCAATTATACTTGATTCAATGGATTTTTTAAAAGTTTTTATTCAATTGATCCTAAAGTCTTTTAACCTCAACTTGAATTCTTAGGCATTTTATAAAATTCTTTCGAATTCCCTTGAATTTTTCTAAGCTCACTTCAAAGTTAGTGAATTCATAAAAGTTTCTTCATATTTTAAAATTGTTTTCAATTCATTAAATTTTTTTTTAAATTCTCCTTGAATTTGAACATTGGAACATTTGATGTTACGGAAATCAATGGAATTTTTTTGACTTTTAAAATTGTTTCTAATTCATTCGAATTCGTTGGAATTTAACTTGAATTGTTTTGAAGTCTTATAAATTTATCCGGAATTTTTACCCTTTGAGCGCGAAAAAAGTAATTCGTTCGTTTCAATATTACCTCTTCCGAAAAACAAACTTGGGCCAACTACATCGCTTTATTTCATGCCCAAACTGCTGTTCTTCGGAAGAAGGCAGTAAATTAAAAAAATCGAAAAATGAGTATTTTACCGCACTGAAATCGTTGAAGAGAGATAGATCCATCGATCTGTCAAAATAATTTTTTTTTTAAATTGGTAATATTGTTTGTATAATACAATTTTCGACAGAAAATCGCCGAATTATAAAATAGCCGATGCTGCAAAATTCCCAACAGTAGACAATTATCGAATTTAAACAATTAAAGACATTGTTTTTTAATAAATAATATTTATTCATCAAAAATATAATAATGAAATGTTTTGTTAAAAAAAAACTTATGTTGAATGTATTTTTTTTTAGAATTATGAAAATTGAAGAAAAAAATTCTTTATGCGAAATATTCGGTAATATTATAAACTCTTCGGGAATGTTATTATTCGGAAATTTTCCAATTCGGGGTTTTTGTATTTCGGCAATTTTATTTCTTGGGAATATTCTATTTTAAATATTTTATTTTTCGGAATTTTTGCAGTGTCGAGAATTTTATTTTTCGGGATTTTTCAGTCCAGAATTGTATCCCGAAGATTTGGTTTCGAAATTGCTCAAAATTGTTCTGGAAAAGCTGGAAAAATCGAGAATGATCAATTCGTAGAACGTCCTTCTGGAATAAACTGATCATGCTTGAACAAGTATCACGTGTGGTATTTCAGGTGGAATAGTTCAAGATAGGAAAAGAAAGACGAAAGTGTAGGGAATGAAAAAGAAGGGACGTGTAAAATAGGGGGAAAAAGTTGAAAAAAGAGGAAAGAAAACCAGACAGACGTGACTAGGATAACGCAAATTCGCTTTTGGATTCGTCTACTCACGACCCCCTTAGCAAAGCACACGAACGCAGAATGCAGCGGGATTGGAATAAATTTGCGGGTCTTCGAGCCGGATTAATCCCGTTTCCGTTCTACCTAATTTCTCCTATTTTTTATTTTTTTATTGTCGTACGATTGCGATAACCGGATCGAAGGAGATGGGATGAGATAGACACTTTGAAGGGGGATAATCGCAAACCAACAAGCTCCTTACTTTCCTTTTCATCGTCCCTCAATCGAGAAATAAATCCCTCTTCTCAAAATAAATTGAAAATGAAAAAAAATACAGGGCTCGGATCATGCGACTTTTTCTTCTTTTTTTAAAAAATGCGACTAATCGATTTTTTTTTCTCAAAAGTTCGTTATAGACGAGGAGAAAAGTCAGAGAATTTTATTGGTCAGGGAAAGTGAGGGATTTTGAAAAAATTCTTGCAAAATTCAGAGAATTTAAGAGGCATTTTAAATAACTATGAAGGATGATAAATTTAGCATTTTAAATTTTCAATTTGATATTATTTTATTCTGTTGATAAAAAATGCCATGCTAAAATTGTTACAAAATTCTGGAATTTATTTGCCTTGTATTTTTATTTCTTTTTTCCAGTTTCTTTCTCCTTGATAAAAATTTAATTATTTGGTTGGAAATTTAACAATTTTGTTAAACAGTCATCCTTTTTGTTTGAAAATGGAACTGCTTGGTTGGAAATTCATCTTTTTGGGTTGAAAATTCAACTTACCTTTTTTTTAAATTCGTCTTTTTTTAATTTATAGTTTTTGTTAGAAATTCATTATTTTTGGGTTAATAATTCAACTCTTTGGTTTAAAATTAATCTTCTTTTGTTGGCGATTCAACTATTTTGTTTAAAAATTCGTCTCTGGCTGAAAATTCATTTTTTTGTTGTTGATAGTTAATTTTTTAGCTGAAAATTAAACATGCATTTTTGTTTGGATTTTTTCTAAATTGAAAATTAAACTACTTGGGTAAAAGTTGGTAAAAGTTTGAATTGGTAAAAGTTGAAACAATTTGTTAAAAATGTATTTTTTTTTTTGTTGAAGGTGTAAAATTTTTGGTGTAAAATTGATTTTTTGTTGTTGAAAATTTGTTAAAATATTTGTCCTTTTTGGTAGAAAACTAATCTTCTTGGTTAAAATTTTTCCCTTTTTGTATAAAAATGTAACTGTTTGGTAAAAAATTAACTTTTTGGTTGAAAATTCAGATTTTTGAGTTGAAAATTCAGCTGTTTTACAGAAAATTCTTTTTTCGGCTTAACAATTCAACAATTTGGATGAACTTTTTTCCTTTCTGGACTGAGAAATCTTTATTTGTTGAAAAGTTGTATTTTTGGTTGAAAAATGTAACTTCTGGGTTGACAGTTAAACTAATTTGTTGAAAATTCATTTTTTTTTTAAATTACGGTATTTTGTTGAAAATTCATCTTTTTAATAGAAAATGAATATTTTTGGGTTGAAAATTCAACTGTTTTGTAGAAAATTTGTCTTTGTTTGACAATTTGTCTTTCTTGGTTAAAAGTTGAACTACTTTGTTATAAATGTATTTATTTTTTTGCAAATTCATGACTTTAGTTAAAAATCCACCTATTTGGTTGAAAATTTGACTATTTTGTTAAAAAATTAGTATTTGCGGGTTGAAAATTTAACTGTTTTGTTTTAACGTTTTTTTTAAGTTAAAATGAAATACTATTTTTTTAAATTCTTTTTTGTTTTCGAAGATTCATCGCTTTAGTTGAAAATTTATCTCTTATCTTTTATCTTATCTCTATTCTGTTGCAAATTCTCCTTTTTGGTTGAAAATTTGTTGAAAATCCATCTCTTTGGTTGAAAATTAAACCATTTCGTTAAAAATTCGTCTTTTTGTTAGAAATTTAATATTTTCAGATTAAACTTTTATGTGTTTTGTTGAGAATTCAACTTTTTGTTGAAAATTCAACTTTTTGTTGAAAATTCATCTTTTTGGTAGAAAATTCATCTTCTTGGTTGTAAATTAATTTTTTTTGTTAAAAAATTCAAATATGTTTCTTAAAAATTTGACTATTTTGTTGAAAATTAATTTTCTGTGATGAAAAATTAACTTTTCCATTTTGTGTTGAAATTTTTTTTTTAGTTGAAAATTTAACTATTTGTTTAAAAATGCATGTATTTTGTTGAAAAGTCGTCTTTTTCGGTAGAAAATTATTCTTCTTGGTTGAAAATTCGTCTTTTTGGTTGAGAATTCATTTTTGTAGTTTGAAAATTCAAGTATTTGGTTAAAAATTCATTTGTTTTGTCGAAAATTTGATTATTTTGTTGAAAATTCAACTCTTTGGTTGAAAATTTAAGGATTTTGTTGAAACTTCGTTTTTTTGTTTGAAATATCAACTATTATATTTCTTCGTTAAGAATTCATTTTTTTGTTAAAAATTCAACTTTTTTTGGGTTGAAAATTCAGCTGTTTTTGGTAGAATACAATCTTTTCTGTTTGAAAATTCGACTATTTGGTTGAAAATTCATATTCGTAGGTAGAAAATTTCAGTATTTGTTTAAAAATTTAAAAAATTTTTTGAAAATGGAAGTATTTTGTTTGAAATATAATCTTTTTTGGTCGAAAATCCAACTGTTTTGTTCAAAATTCTTGGATTGAAAATTCATCTTGTATGGTAAAAAAGTCATATATTTTTGGTTTCTAATAAATAAATTTGACATTTTTTTATTTGAAATTTTTTTCCGTATATAAAAGGATCTATGTTAAAAATTTTGCAAGATTAAAATTCCGGTTTTTGAACATTAATAATCAGGGAAAATGAAAAACTAGTCAGGAAAAAGTCTGGGAATTTTATAAATAACATTTTGCGGTCACCCTGACCTAAGGTCTAAACAACCCATTCAAACATGTCCTCATTTCGCTCGGACACAAACATTTCCCGTTTATCAAGCTTAATTTTTTATTTGTTTTCTGAATATGTTTTTGAACTTAGAATTTCCTGTATGATGAATTGGAGGATGAAAGCATTTTTCAAAGCTGCTAATCTGCTTTGCAAGGGATTATCCTTTGCAGGTGGAAAATCCAGAGGTGTCCTTTCTATCGTAGGAAAAGCTTTTGCATCCTAAAAACAAAATTAATGAATGAAAATGCACAAAGAGAAAAGACGCCAAAGGCACTGAAAATTCTACAACTCAGTTCTAGTCAAACATAAAACAAAAGGGCTGAATCCGAGTTTAATCAAGGAATTTTTTCATAGTTTCGATTTTTTTCTGTGGGTTCGACGTCTTTCATTTCAAAGAACTCTTTTAGTGTCAGCTTCCTCAATAAAAGAGCCTTCTTCCAATTTCAATCTCTCAGACTTCTACAATTTTTCTTTTTAAATTCTGATTCAAAATTAACGAAAATAAAATGGTTTGAACTAATGAAAGAATCTGAGGCTATTCAAGGATAGACTTTTTTAAATGATGCAACTATTTTACTATTTTTTTTAATACCATATTTTTGGGTTGAAAATTCAATTGTTTTGTAGAATATTCATATTTTCGGATGGAAACTTCAATTATTTTGTAAAATATGTATTTTTTTTTATTGAAAATTCGTCTCTTTTGTTTGACGATTCGACTGTTTTGTAGAAAATTTGCCTTTTTGGGTTGAACCTCGAACTATGTTGGTTAAAATTCAACTGTTTGATTGAAATTTTTTTTTTTTGATTGAAAATGCAACTGTTTTATTTGAAAATCGCTCTGTCTTAGTTCAAAATTCAATAAATTGGGTTAAAATGCAATATCAGGGTGGCGACTTGACCGGGAAAGACCGGGAAATGACCTGGAATTTTATTGACCTGGAAAAAAACCGGGAAATGACCGGGCATTTAATTTAAAAACCGGGAATTTACTTCTGATCATAGCAAAATTCAAGAAATATAATTTCACTTGGAACAGGGAATGTTTTACATGGAATGGGAATTTTTTAAAGGAATTATAATTCGGATTGAGAAAAAAGGAATTTTTAAAAATCCCTCTTTCAAGTCAGAATTCGTCACAATTTGAAAGTTCCCTCTTCTAAATTTTAGGTAATAAAAGTACTTCAAGCAGTTTTCAGAGTAGAAGTAGAATTTCAAAGAAGAAATATTTCTGAATTATAATAGAAATTTTTTTTTACATTGTTCGTTGCGAATTCATCGTTTTTTAGTTAGAAATTCAACTACTGGGTTAAAATTTAAACTTTTGTTAAAAATTAATTTATCTTTTTTTGATGAAAATTCAACTATTTTGTTGAAAATTGATATTTTTCATTTAATAATTAAACTATTTGTTTGAAAATGTATGTACTTTGTGGAAAATTCATCTATTTTTGTAGACAATTAAACTTTATGGTTGACAATTCATCTTTTTGGCATAAAATTAAACTATTCCAGTTAAAGATTCATCATTTCAGTTGAAGATTCATAATTTTATTTGAAAATTCACCAGTTTGGTTGAAAATTAATTTCTTTAAACGAAAATTTAACTGTTCCATTCTGAGTTGAAAATTAAAATTTTCAAGTTCGGAATTCCACAATTTGGATAAAAATTTGTCTTTTTAATTGAAAATTTAACTATTCCGATGAAAATGCATGTATTTTGTTAAAAAATCGATTTTTTTGTTGGTAAAAAATTATCTTATTTTTCTTTGAAAGTTAATCTTCTTGTTTAAAAATTCTTCTTTTCGGTTAAAAATTCAAGTATTCCAGTCAAATATTTATTATTTTAGTTGAAAATTCATCTTTTAGGTTTGAAATAAAATTATTTGGTTGAAAGTTAAGCTCTTTTGTTAAAAATTAATTTTTTTTTTAGTTGAAAATCCATCGTTTTAATTAAAAATTCATTTCTTTGGCTGAAAAATGAGCTGTTTGATTGAAAATTTGTTTTTTCTTTGGATGTTTTTTGGTTAAAAATTATATTTTTTTTCAACTGAAAATGTAACTATTAATTCAGTTGAATATTTCATAATTTTGGTTCAAAATTCATGTCTTTGGTTGAACATTCATTTTTGACTAAAAATTTGATTATTCAATTTTTGGTTGAAAAATTATATTGTTGTTAAAAGTTTTTTTTTTTTTTGAAACTAATTTTTTTAACTGAAAATTTAACTTATTCCAATTGAAAATTCCTTAGCTGTTGTTGAAAATTCATCTGTTTGGTTAAACATTAACTTTTTTAACTTTAAATTTAATTATTAAAGTTTTGGTTGACAATTTATCTTTTTTTAGTAAAAATTAATTTGTTGGTTTGAAAATTGAACTATTTCAGTTAAAGATTCATTGTTTTAGTTGAAAACTCTTATGTTTGGTTTACAAATAATTTTTTAAACTAAAAATGTTACTATTCCATTTTCGATTCAAAATTATTATTTTTTCAGTTCAAAATTTAACTATTTGGTTGAAAATTTGTTTTCTTTTATTAAAACTTCAAACCTTTCTTTAAAAGTTAACGTATTTGGTTGAAAAATTGTATTTTTGGGTAGAAAATTAATCTTTTTATTTAAAATGTAATCTTCTTTAAAAATTCGTCTTTTTGGTTGAAAATTCGAGTGTTCCAGTTAAATATTCATCATTTTAGTTGAAAATTTATCTTTTTGGTTTAAAATTTAACTATTCCAGATAAAGATTCATAATTTGATTTGAAAATTCATCACTTTGGTTGAAAATTGAACTATTTTGTTGAAAATCCGTTTTTTTTTGTTGAAAATTAATTTTTTCAACTGAAAGTTTAACTATTCCATTTTTTTGTAAAAAATTGATATTTTTTAGTGGAAAATTTAAGAATTTTTTTCAAAATTCATTTATTTTGCAACGTTTTGCTCTGTTGTGTTAAAAGATGTTTAGAACGAACTTCATCAATCAAAATAAATGTTTGCGTTTTGCGGCAAATATAAATATGTTACTTTAAGTTGACCGGGAAAATTGAAAAACTTGACCGGGGAAAACCGGGAAATAATCGGGAATTTTAAATCGTCCGCCGAATAGCCACCCTGGTTAAGGTTAAAAAGCTATCCATGATATCAGTGATATTTAGAAGATTTCCAGGGATTTCAACAGATTTCTAGAGAACTTTAGGGAGTAAATTAAATTTTGAGGGACTTCTAGATATTTCTAAGGATTTCTACGGATTAATTTTTTTAAACTTAAATCTATTTTATGCCGTTTATAAAAAATTCTATGTTAAAAATGTTAAAAGATTAAGATTCTGATATTTGAATATTAGTGTTCAGTGAAAATGAAAAATTGGTCAGGAAAAAATTAGGGAATTTTGAAAATGAAGTTTCGTGGCCACCCTGATATACTATTCTTATCAGTAATTTGTTTTCCTTATATTTCTTTTTCTTTTTTTTCAATTGCATCATTGTGATAATTATATTTTTTTGTTAAAAATGGTATCATTTGGTTGAAAATTAAACTATTTTGATAGAACATTATTTTTGGTTGAAAATTCATATTTTAGTGTTGATAATTCAATTGAAACCTTTCTTGGTTGAGAATTCAACTACTTTTTTGAAATTTTTTTGTTTTTTTTTGGCTTAAAAATTCATCTGTTTTAGTCGAAATTTCATCTTTTTCGGATAAAAATGCAACTGTTTTGTTAAAGAATGAACTACTTTGTAAAAAAAATCATTTCTTTGTTGAAAATTTATCACTTTAGTTAAAGATGTTGAAAATTCATTTTTTTTTGTTAGCATTTTTTTTAACTGAAAATGATCGATTGCATTTAATTATTTTGTTGAAAATTGATCTTTCAAAATTGAAAATTCAACTACTTGGGTAAAAGTTGAACTACTATGTTAGAAATGTATTTTATTGCCTCCAGGTTCATCGGTTTGGTTGAAAATTTAACTATTGTGATAAAAAATTCGTTTTTTTCTTTGTTTAAAATTATTGTTTTCAACTGAAAATGTACAAGTTCCATTTTTAGTTGAAAATTGGTCTTTTTCGTAGAAAAATAATTTTCTTGGTTTGAAATTTCCTTTTTTTTTATATTAGAAATGCAACTTTTTGGTTGAAAATGTATCTTTTCTTTCTTGACTGAAAAATCTGTATTTTTTGAAAATTGATCTATTTTAGTTGATAATTCAAGCATTTGTTTGAAAATTCATGTATTTTGTTGAAATTTCGTCCTTTTTTGTAGAAAATTAATCTTCCTTGTTCAAAATTCGTCTTTTTGGCTTTGAAATTAATTTATTTTATTTCTTTCAGCTATTTTATTGAAAATTTATTATTTTGTTGAAAATTTGTCTTTTGGGCTTAAAAATGTAACTTTTTGATTGAAAATTCAACTGTTTTTGGCTGAAGTTCAATTTTAAAAAATTCGATTATTTGATTAAAAATTCATGTTTTTTTCATTGAAAATTAGCTTTCTTGTTGAAAATTAATTTTTGTAGGTTTGAAAGTCAACTGTTTTCTAAAACATTCCAATTTTTAGCTTGAAAATTGAAATATTTGGTTAAAAATACATAACTGTTGTTAGTTGAAATTTAATCTTTTTTGTTTGAAAATTCGATTGCTTGATTGAGAATTCATCTTTGTTGGTAGATAATTCAAGTGTTTATTTAAAAAATCAGCTATTTTTTGTAAATTTAATTATTTTGTTAAAAATTTTAGTATATTTTCAAAAAGTCATATTTTTTGGTCTAAACAGAAAATTCGTCCTTTGGGTTTGGAAATTCATCTTTTTTGTAAAAAATTCAACTGTCTTGTAAAATTCAATTATTTGGTTGAAAATTGATTCATTTTGTCGAAAATTTTTTTATTTTGTTTAAAAATAATTCTTTTTTTTGTCGAAAATTCGTTCTTTTGGATTGAAAATTCATCTTTTAAGCTAGAAAATTCAACTTTTTTTTACTGAAACAAATAAATTTGAACATTTTAAATTTTAATCTGAAATTTTTTTATTCCATTTATGAAATATTCAATGTTACAAATGTTACAAGAATAAAATGCTGGACTTTGAATACTAATCGTCATGGAAAATGAAAAATTAGTTAAGGAAAAATCAGGGAAAATTCAGGGAATTTTGGGAATAAATTTTTTCAGCCACCCTGATATTCTATGTATACCTTATTTAAAAAATAGATAGCCCCTCTATTTAATACGTAAAAAATTGCATCATACTATTTTAATCTATTTTTCAAAATTTATTCTACTAAATTGATTATATTTATAAGTTCTCAAATGAGTCCGAGGCCTGTATGGACTGAAAATGAATACTTAAAACCGAAATTGTTGATTTAGTATCAAATTAAAAAACACACAAAAAATCATACCCATTACAGAGTTACTAAAAGTATATCACAGAGTCGGAACAAAAAGGAGAATGGGAAGGATATAAAATATAGGAATGAAAGAGAGTGAGAAGGAAATAGCAATTATAACTGAAAATTAAAATCGCTCGTCCAGAAAAGGGAAGGGCATTCACCCAGCGGGAAATTTAACTTTTTAACCCAATGGGTGTGCATCATTTTAAATAAATATAATCTCAGCTTCATCTAACTTTTGATTCAGTGGAGTTATAATGAAAAACAATCACGGAAATTAAAAAATAAATTGAGTACGTATACAAGCTTCAACAATGTTAATAATTTCATCGGAACTACGAGAAAATTATTTTAATCGAGGTGAAAGCTTTCAAAAATATTTTTAAAATTCTCTCCTTGTTTCTTCAATTTTTGAAGCGGTCCTTTTACGACATACAAAATGACATGGGGAAATATAACGGGACTTTTACAGATTGTACTGTCGACATGTAGCGACAATCTGTCCAAGTTCTGTAATAATGTGACAAGCAAAGAATTTTCTCTTTGTTCTTTGATGATGGTGGAAAACGCGACAATTTTTTCAGCATGCTTTTAGGATATTAATTTTTTTGTATTCTTTTTAAAATAATAATTAAGTAATTATATTTACGCGATCCTTTTTGAATTTTTGAAATTTAGTATGGACACGAACCATCTTTAGTATGGACACCAAACATTTGTCGGAAAATGTAGGTAACGGAATCTACTTTTGGAAAATATCTTTGTCCAGTAATGGAATTGGAAAAAAAGTTTTCTCTGAATTTAAGAATTGAAATGATATTATCAGTCATGTCTCATGAAAGAAAAAAGATATTTTTCTATTAAACAAGTGCAAAACTGACAAAAAATAATTATTCTTAGAAACTTATTAAAATGGTTGAATTTTAGTAAATCGTGGCTTATTTTTTTCAGGGAAAACATACCGTACAATCCTTATATTTCAAATTTTGAAAAACAGTAAATAATTTTTAAATATAATCATTTGTTTAGAAAAAATGTGTAAAAAAAAATTGTTTGAACGATTTCAGCCATAGAAAAATTTAATTTCAAAATCGTAAAAAGTAAAGTTATAACAAAATTTTCCGAAAAAAATAAGCCACCAATTAATAAAATTCAACCATTTTTTTTAAGTTGGTAAGAAGCGATAGTAATCAAAAATTCAATTGCAAAAGAAATTGTAAAAATAAATATTTTTTGTAAATTTTAATTTCTTTTCATTAAAACTAATGTTTTTTTTTTTCAAAAATACATTTTCAGTAACATTATTTTGATTCTTTAAATCATAGAAAAACCAAGTTTCACGATTATTAAGACTGTACCGATTAATGGGAAATTTACCTTCTCTTCGCGTTTTCAGAAAAAAATTATTTTCGCCAGTATTTGAAATTTTAGGTTATTAAAAAAAACACATTTTTTCTTCAAACCTTTGTAACTTTTGACCTAATCGAGTGTTTAAAAAATTGGTACTTAAATGACGAAGAATACTTGTAAGTTTCATTCGAGTCAATCTATTTTTCTGGTTGAAAGAATTTTTTTTCGGAAAATTGAATTTTCGAATTTTTTTTACAAACAGCAGATTTGACAAAATGCTATGAAAAATATTTGCGCACTTCAAAAAGTTTTACCAAAAATACCTCTTACTCTTTTATGATATGTCTTGCATAGCTCGCGAGAAAAATTCTCGTGGCCACAAAAATGATATGGCCTGCATAAAAGTTACAGAATGTTCTTTATACGAGCGCGAATATAAAACAAAAAATACTGGATAAAATAAAAAAATGGGGTTTTCCATAAAATATACTTTCAATTTTTTTAAAATTCAGCCGGGAAGTTAAACTCTAATTTAATATAAAAAACCCACTTTCTTTACTTTATCTAATATTTAAACAAAATCATGGTTATATAAAGACATTCTGTACGTGTTATGCTGTCCAAATCATTTTTGTGTCCACGAAATTTTTTTCTGGAAAAATTGACCGCTCGGTTATCCGGAGTAATTTGAGTAATCCAGTGTAATTCCAGGTAATCGGTTGTTATCTCAATTTTTTATTAATTTCATTAATTTTAAGGGATTTCAAGGCGTTTGAAATTATTGAGAATAAAGACTTTTTTGAATTTCAGGAAATATCGCCAGATTTCATAGAATTTCACGGGATTTAATATAATATTTTAAAGAATTTATTGCATTTATTTATCCTGAATTCTTTTAATTCCTTGGAATTCTTTGGAATTTTTTGAATTTACTTGATTTCTTCTCAATTTACTCGATTTTACTTAATTGAATGGATTTTTTTGAATTTTTTAAAGTTTTTGTTTAATGTATCCTGAGGATTAATTGACAAAATGATCAAAGGATTTGAAATATTTTTTTAATTCCTTGTCATTTTCAAGATCTGTAAAAAATTTCAACAGATTTTAAAGGGTTTTAAATATTTTAGGTTATTTATAAAGATTACAAAGAAATTTTTAATGAATTTCAGTAATTTAATGGAATTTCAAAGGATTTGAAATATTTTAGGCTATTGTAAAGATTCCCAGGCATTTTCGAGACCTTTAAATAGTTTTAAGGGATTTAAAAAGATATCAAAGGATATCAAATATTTTAGGAAAATTAAAATGATTCCCAGAACTTTTTTTATTTATTTCAATAGCTTGAAGGGATTTCAAAGATTTTAAAATATTTTAGAGTATTTAAATCGATTTTAAGGCATTTTCAAGAGATTTAAACAATTTAAACAATTTCATTTCATTTAATTAAAAAATCCCTCAAGGGTTTTAATAATATTAAGCTATTTAAAAAAATTTGCATATTTTAAAAGATTCCAAGGGATTCTATAAGATTTCCGAGGATTTCAATGAGTTCAACAGATTTTCAAAATTTTTTTGCAATTTATTTTGAATTCTTATTAATTTATCCTGAATTCTTTGAAATCATTTTGAATCCTTCTAAATTCACAAAATTTTACTCAATATAGTGGATTTTTAAAAAGTTTTTGTTTAATTTCTTTTAAAGTCTTTCAAATTCACCTTAAATTCTTAGGGATTTCATCAAATTCTCTTTAATTTTTTCGTATTTTTGAATTGTTTCGAACTTATTTAATTGTTTTTTAAATTCAGTTTGATTCTTTATGAATTTCATCGAATTCTTCTAGTTTCCCTCAAATTCCTCTAAATTAACTCAAATTTGATTGAAATCAATGGACAAACTAAACAAAATCAATTTGTAACTAAAAATGGAGTAGTTGAATTTTCAGTTAAGAGAACTAATTTTCAATTTAAAAAACGAACTCTCTTCTTGAAAATTCACCTTTTTTATTGAAAATTTAACAAACTATTAAATTTTTTTCTAGAATATCAATTTTTTTTGTTAAAAATTAAACTATTTTGTCGAACATTAATCTTTTTTCTTTAAAAAATTAAAACTGCTTGGTAGAAAGTTCAACTAATTTCTTAAAAGTTCATTTTTTGGTTGAAATTTCGTTTTTCTTTCGTTAAAAATTAATTTTTTTAACTGATAATTTAACTATGTTGTTGAATTTTTAATCCCAGAATATGAATTTTCAACAAAAAAGTTAATTGACAACCAAATATTTGCATTTCTAACTTCTGAAAAAAGTAAATACTTAATAATAAGGGGCGTAGTTGAAGAGTTTCAATAAAAATAGAAATTTCTCTACCTTTCCCAAAAAAGCCACAAATGAATAATTAATGATTGTTTAAATACTTTCATTATAATTATAAATAATTAACTGTGTCCTTAATCACAGAACCTATTAAGCTTTTATTTATTAAATGGAAAAAATGGTTTTGAATAATAATTAGTTCATAATTAACTAATAATAATTGTTTAAACAACTGGGGTGTAACAAATGAAAGATGAAAATATTTAATGAGCGCCATAATTGTAAAATATTCGAAAAAACTAGAATTTTCTTTACCTTTCTCAAAAAACCACAGGTGAATAATTAATAATTGTTTAAACAATTGAGAAAATCCTTCAAAAAAGAGTATTACTCCTAATATTAATAATAACTCAATTAATAAAAAAGAATGAAAAATAAATTAATATAATATAAATATAATAAAATAAATAAATAAAAATTAATAATAATATGGATAACTGCGTAATTAATCCCAGAAAACAGTAATGTTTCATGAGGTTTACATTATTAGAAAAAATAAAAAACTTTAAACTAATATTTGTTCCAACAAATGTAAATTTCTTCCTTGCAGAATTGTGAACAACAGGACATAACTTAATGTATAAAAAGATATAATAAGTTGGTCTTTTTGATTTTAATTATGTTTTTAAATGAAAAATATATAAATAGTTATAAATTAGTTATATATGTATGTATATGTATATACAGGCCTCATACTCATTTTATAATATATATAATTTAACCATTTAAATTTAATAATAATTTAATAATATAATAGGAAAATAGTGTCGTGCAATGTTTTAAATATTAATTCGAGTGGTTAAATATATCTCAAATCTGGTATACAATATAAATATCCTATAAAATCACGTGAAATCTTTCCGAATCTTTTAAAATACACTAAAAGTATTGAAATTATTGAAATAAGAATTTATTTTTATTTTCATTATTATATTATATATTTTATTATTTTTTATTTAATTATAGAATTGAATTCACATTCTTGAGTTGAAAAAAAAACTGTTTTATAGAATCTTTAAAAATTTGGTAGAAAATTTAACTATTTGTTTGAAAATTTATTTCTTTCGTTGAAAATTCGTATTTTTTGGTAGAAAATGTACTTTTTTGGTTCAAAATGTAACAGGTTGAAAATTAATCTGTTTGAGTTGAGGATTCAAGTATTCTGTTGAAAATTCATCATTTGTCGGTTATATCTAACTGTTTTTTATTTTAAAAATGACACACTTCTTTGAAAATTCAACTTTTTAGGTTGATAATTCAACGCCTTGGTTGAAATTTGAACTTCTTTCTTAAAAGTTCATTATTTTAATGAAGATTCATAATTTTAGTTGAAAATTCGAGTTCTTTTTTGGTTAAAAATTAATTTTTCAACAGAAAATTTAACTATTCAGTTGAAAATTCAACTGATTGATTGAAAATTCAACTATTTGGTAAAAAATTCAACTTTTTTGTAGAAAATTCTTTTTTTTTATTTGTTGAAAATTAATTCTTCTCAATCTTTTATAAATCTCTTTTATAAACGTAATAAAACAATTTCAAATTTATTTATTTCAACCATAAAAGATAACTTTTCTGCCATAAAAGATGAATTTTCCACCAAATTCCAAATTGTTTGTTTATTAGATAGATAGATAAACGTTTATTCTTCAGCCTGCTGACCTTAAAAAATTGACTTGCTTACACTTCCATTTTTTTACAGAATTTTCTTAAAACTAACATCCTTCCACACCTTATCTCTAACGCCGCTCGCTCTTATCGTCTTGCCTTCCTCGCCTCGCACGCATGTCCCTACTTTCTCGCTTTGCCTCGCATTACCAAACTCTGCCTCCGCGGCTTACACCTAATATTTATCTACTATTTACAATATTTACATTTACTTAGATTTACTTCCTCTATTTACAATCTTTCCTTCTCCATTCCTCTTCCTCCTTCCTTCTCTTCTTCTCAATCTTACCCAAGTCTCCCTTCACCTACGCTACTGCCCTTTTGTCCCCCCTTTCATGCATCAATACCTCCATGCTTATCCCACTCCTTTCCACCTCTACGCACTCCTCCAGCCAGTGCTCCACTCTTGTAGAATAGAAATGAGAAAAAATATTTCGTTCATTTGAACGTTCGGAACTTCAGGTACATGTTTCCCCCGTATATTTAAGAGGCAAATGATGCTGTGATGGGAAGTTGTACTGACTCCATGATTAGAAATAGATTCGGTAATTATTTCCTTTATTGTAAGTTTCCAACCCTTATACAATTTATCGAGACTTATTTCAATTTGGCTCATAGACCCTTCATCTGAGAAATAAATTAGTAGCAAATATTTGGACCCCAAAGGTGAGGGGATGGTAAAGTAAGGAGGAGTGCAGTGTGTACTCGCAGTCTAAGTAGTTAGGGAAACTCTCATTGGGGTAGTGGCTACTCGAGTCAGTGAGTGTTGTCCGAGGGTAGACGAAGGCACTTTTTGGCCGATGGTGAGGAAGGGTTGGAAATCCCCGAAGGGTGCATTAGCAAAATTGGAGTATCTCCAACTTCCCAGCCTCAGATTGGAACGAGACTTACTAGGTGCCGTCCAAAAGTTATATCTTTGACTCTTACTACGAGGTTTCTAAAGGGTACTATAGAGAGCAACTCATTGCCAGGATCACCTCTTCAAAACAAAAAATTACAAAACTAACGCTTTTAGTCAATTTTTTTCTCAAATGATTTTTTTTAAAGATAAAGTCACTATAGTCACTCTTTTAAATAAAAAGATCGCTAGTCATTTCTTTTATTAAATTAGAACAGAAAACCCAAGGATTTCTACATTTTTCTGAATTCCTGCTGTTGGGTTATTTCTTATTTTTATATCTTTCATTTGTTCATTTTTCATTTGTTTTGGACATAACTTGATGAAGAACAAATGAAAAACAAGTAACTTCTGAAAATGGAAGTAGGCTGCTATTGCACCCAACAGTTTAATTCTTTTTAATTCCTTTGAATTCTTTACTAGGAATCTGTATTATCATCGGAGATGGTAACGATCGATCCGAAGAGAAATCCTTTCACACACACTGTGAAAATGGAAATCTAAAATATCGATCAAATTTTTTTAATTTATAGCTCCATGTAGTCTGAGTACGTTAAATATTTCCTGTATTAGAGGATATAACTTTGATCGATATTGTAGATTTCCATTTTTTAAGTGTGTGTGAAAGGATTTCTCTTCGGATCGATCGTTACCATCTCCGATGATAATACAGATTCCTCTGATCTCTCTAGTAGCTCAGTGGTTAGAGCACCTGACCGGAAATCAGTTGACCTGTTGTTCGAATCCCAGCGGAGTGAAAGGAGAAGATCTTTTTTCTGAATAAATTTAATTTAAAAATCTTTTGAATTCATTCTGAATTTTTTGAAAATCTCTTGAAATCCACTGCATTCTGTGGATCTATTTTGAATTTTTTTAAATTCACCCAGAAAACTTTATAATTAACGAATTTTACGAATTAAGCAATTTTACTGAAGTTAATGTACTTTCAAATTCATATGAATTTAATACAAGTTTCTTGAATTCCCTTGAATTCTTCTGAATGCACTCAATTTTACTCAATTAAGTAGTTACATTTTTTTTATTCACCTTGAATTATTTAAACTCACCTTGAATTCTTATGCATCTTATCACATTCTTTTGAATTTCCTTGAAATCATTTTAAATTCACAATGAATTTTTAACAAAGTTGATGAACCTTTAATAAAAAAGACCAATTTTCAAGCAAGAAGACGAATTTTCTACAAAACAGTTGAATTTTCAATCCGAAAATATTAATTTTCTACCAAAAAGACGAATTCAACAAAATAGTTTAATATCCAACCAAAGAGATGAATTTTCAACTAAATTGATTGATCTTCAACCCAAAAAAAGTGAATTTTTAACAAAGCAATTAGTGGAATTTTCAACTAAAATATATAAGTTCTGAACAAAAAATGAAATCGCTAAGTTTTCAGTTTAAAACGAATTTTAAACCAAGAAGATTAATTTTCTGCCAAAATGACGATTTAAAAAAAATACATGGATTTTTAAGATAAACGTAGAATTTTCAACCAGAAAAGATCAATTTTCAATAAAAAATATCAATTTTTAACCATAAACGGAATAGTTATATTTTCAGTTAAAAAAAGAATTCTCAACAAAAAAAAAAAGAAAAGAATTTTTAACAAAATAATTAAATTTTCAATCAAAGAGATGAATTTTCAATCAAAGTTCTACTTTTAACCAAGTAGTTGAATTTTTGACCAAAAAGATGACTTTTCAACTAAATGTTTGTATTTTCAACCAAATAATTAAATTTTCAACCAAAGAAATGCATTTTCAATAAAAGAGTTCTACTTTAACCAAGTACTTGAATTTTTGACCAACAAGATGACTTTTCAACTAAATATTTGTATTTTCAACCAAATAATTAAATTTTCAACCAGACAGATGAATTTTCAATAAAAGAGTTCTACTTTCAACCAAGTAGTTGAATTTTTGACCAACAAGATGACTTTTCAACCAAATAATTAAATTTTCAACCAAAGAGATGAATTTTCAATAAAAGAGTTCTACTTTAACCAAGTAGTTGAAATTTTTGACCAAAAAGATGACTTTTCAACGAAATATTTGTATTTCCAACCAAATAATTAAAGTTTTAACCAAATAGTAGAATTTTTAACCAAACGAGCTGAATTCCGAACCAAAAAAATAAGGTAGATGTCCCAGTAATCGTGGCGGTCCCAGTAATCGTCAGTTTTGAGGTGTAAATGCCAAAAGTAAGTATTTTCCGCGTGAAAATACATTCCTAAAATATTTTTAAGTAAGTTTGAACAGTGCTTGTTGTGGAAACCAAATTAGTTTTTTTGTACAAATAGTGCGCATGGGTAAAAAAGATTTATTTGTATTCCCGGCGGCGATGAATCAGCTTAACATTTAGGTTAGGAAACACGTTTCTTTGCTTAAGCTTTTAATATGTCAAGAAATTACTTGATCGGGACGAAAATGATTTCTTTGTTGTAATAAAAGATCATTTTTGTTTCATAAAATTAAGTAAAATATTCATTTAGTACCTTCTCAATCGAGAAATATTGGTTCCGATTATTGGGACATTTCAAAAGCATAGTTGCTCGAGTAATGGTGACCGGTCGCGAAGACTAGGACGAATCTGTCAAAATTTTATTTCCATATTTCGTTACAAATAATGATTTAATTAATTTCAAAAAGGCGTGAAATGAAATCGAAGAATAGACTTGTTACTGTGAGTAGTAATCGTAATATAAATTAGTGCTTAAAACTGAAAAAAGGTGACGTAAAATATTGGCATGACTTTAGTGATTTCATTATCAATTTTTTAGTTTATTATCATTTTTCAGTGAAGTTAATATTTATTGAGTAGTTTTTCATTAGCTAACATTAATCTATACTGCATAATATAAAGAGAAATGTGTAACAGATATATAATTATTGAAAGTTTTAATTTTTTGACAACGTAAACAGAACATAACCTCCAAATACACATGATTTTTTTAGTAACTGCAATTTATCAAATTTCGCCATTGTGTTTATAATTTATGTTGTAAAAAAGTTAATTATACAAATTATTAGTGTGTAAATTTTTGTATCCCGTGTTAATATGTTGTACTCAGCCATTTTATAGAACAAAGTTAGGTTATATGACTTTATACAACTCAATATTATTTTTCAAACTTTATTTTAAAAAGGAAGGAAATTACAGTAGCATTCTCAATATTTGTAATCATTTATGCGTTAACAAATTACGTGTTCATTTTTTAATAAGATTTAATTAGTACAAATGTGATTCTTGACATAAATATCTTTAATCATATGGAAGTTTAATCGTTTAATGTTGAGCCCAAAGCATAACGTACTTGATGTGTAATAACTAAACGGGAATATGCTACATCTAGTTACTTAAAATGTTAATAATTTTTAATTATAATATTCAGTATTATAAAATAATTTCATCATTGTAGTTATCACTTATCGTGATAAAAATTCTAATAAATATTTACTTCGATTTATTTTTGAGACCACTTTATTTCTTATAAATAAAATATTCTTTTTATTCGAAAATATTTTTAATTGAAATAAAAACTAAAAATTTTAAAAGAAAATTCATTTTTATTATGATTAATTATTATAATGTCCATCAGACGTATTGCAACTATCAGAAGATTCGATTTTGAGGTTATGTTTCGACGGATTTCATCTCGGAGGTCTCAATCTCTCAATCAATATAAAACTAACAATACATCTTTCATTTCATTAAAGCATACTTAAAATACAAAAATACACTTGAAATACACCTCCTAATCGCTAAAAACTGATTTTAAGAAAACTTAACCTTTTTCACGAAGACTGGGACAACGGCTCACGATTACTAGTACATGGCAGATTTGGAAATCACGATAACTGGGACATCGGTGCTTTTTGACTTTTAATTGTTATGTAGTCAATGAAATCTCTTATGGTGACGATTACTGGGACGTTTACCTTAATATTATACTTTTTTGAGTGGTTTTTGTATCCTCATAGATTGAGTTACAGGAACAAATTATACTTGAATAAATGGAATTTTATTCTTCCTAAACCAGCCGAAACTTGTTGACCTCGGACTTTCGCTATTGTTTCTACGTTTAAGTACCGGGTAATGCAAGATGTGTCGCGACACGCTCTGGAAATTGTTTCCGGCTGCCTGCACGACAAGTGCAACCAAACACCACAAACTTCTCCTCGAATCAAATTCACTCTCGTGCTTTGCATAAAAATCTAGCAATAGAAACACGAACCCTAAAAAATCGAAAAACTGGTTTAAAATACAAAATTCTACCTTTAAATGATAACATTTTATGACAGTGTGGCAGGATCATAAATTTGAAATTGTTTTTTCCGTTTATAAAAAACGAATAAAAACGAAAGATGAAATATTTGAAAAGTCAAAATGTTTCCGCTGAATATAGCTGTATTCTGTGCCAAAATCACCATCATAAAGTTTCATCCCTCTAGCGCATGTGGAACCCACCCCAAATCAACCCCTCGATATTATAACATTCGTTAAAAATAACCAATTTTGAAAATTCAAAATATTTTTATTCATTATTGCACCACAAAAAAGTGTCATCCCCCTAGTGAATGCGGAACCCATCCGAAATCAATCAACCCCTCAATATTATAAAATTCGTTAAAAATACACCATTTTGAAAAGTCAATAATTTTTCAATTATTATTGCTGCATTTAGTGCCGAAAGCACCGCCAAAAAGTTTCATCCCTCTAGCACATGTGGAACCCACGCCAAATCAACCCC
Source organism: Andricus curvator (assembly GCA_932195095.1). Classification (NCBI taxonomy): domain Eukaryota; kingdom Metazoa; phylum Arthropoda; class Insecta; order Hymenoptera; family Cynipidae; genus Andricus; species Andricus curvator. The sequence goes on from CAKNYM010052873.1 coordinate 571,058, forward strand.
TAAATATGATAAAATTCGTTAAAAATAGAAAATTTTAAAAATTCAAAACGTTTTTATTGATTATTGTAGCATTTAGTGCCGAAAGCACTACCAAAAAGATTCATCCCTCTAGTGCATGTGGAACCCACCCCAAATCAACCCCTCAATATTATAAAATTGGTGATGCTTTCGGCACTAAATGCAGCAATAATCATTGAAAACATTTTGACTTTTCAAAATTTTCTATTTTTAACGAATTTTATCAATTTTTTTAGTTAAAAATTTTATTATTTGGTTGCTAATTCAACAGGTTTTTTAAAAAGTCATCCTTTTTGGTTCAGAATTCCTCTTTTTGGGTTGAAAACCCAACTATTTTGATGGAGAATTAACTTGTTTGTTGAAATTTAAACTAAAATCTTTTTTGGTTGAAAATTTATCTATTTTGATAGAAATGTAATCTTTTTTGGTTAACAATTTAACTATTTGGTTATAAATTAATCTTCTTTAGTTGAGGATTCAACTATTTTGTTTGGAAATTCGTCTGATTGAAAACCCGCTTTTTTTGGTTGAAAATTTATTTTTTTTAACTGAAAATGTAACTTACATGTTTGGTTGAATTTTTGTTTTTAATTGCAAATTCAACTGCTTGGGTAAAAGTTGAACCACTTTGTTAACAAATTATTTTTTTTGGTTGAAGGCAGATCTATTTGGTTGAAAATTTGAATATTTTGTGAAAAATTGTTTTTTTATGGATCAAAATAAATTTTTTCAATTGTCAATGGCAGTACATACATTTAATTTATTTTTTTCAAATTTTGATTTGAAATTTGTTTTATTCCGTTTAAAAAAGATTCTATGTTCAAAATGTTACAAGATTAAGATTCTGGTCTCCGAATATTAATTGCCAAGCAAAACGAAAAGTTGGTCAGGGAAAAGTTAAGGAATTTTGAAAATGAAGTTTTTCGCCTTGTATTTTTATTTCTTTTTTTTGTAGTTGATTTCTCCAGAACATTATATTCTTAGTTAAAAAATGTGTTCTTTTGGTTGAAAATTCGTCTTTTTGGGTTGAAAATTAAACTATTTTGGTAGAAAATTAACTTTTTGTCGAAAATTCATATTTTGGTACTAAAAATTCAACTGAAATCTTTCTTGGTTGAAAATTCAACTATTTGTTTGAAAATTCGTCTTCTTGGTTTAAGAATTCATCTATTCTAGTAGAAATCGAATGTTTTTTGGATAAAAATGCAAATATTTGGTTGAAAATTAAATTTGTTTAGTTGAGAATTCAACTATTTTCTAGAAAAGTCATCTTTTTTGGTTGATAATTTGTTTTTTTTTTTGTTGAATTCAACTGTTTTTATTTTAAATTAAATTTTTTTTTGGTTGAAAATTCAGTTGCAGGTTGAAAATTCAATTATTTGGTTAAAAGTTCAACTATTTTGGTAACTCATTTGCTTTAAAGTTCAGCTTTTTGATTCGGCTTTCTGGGGTTAAAAAATGCAACTATTTGGTTTAAAATTAACTTTTTTGGTGAAAATTCCATTTTTTTGCAGAAAAGTTTTTGTTTTGTTTAACATTCAACTATTTCGGTTGAAAGTGCAACTATTTTGTTGAAAATTCGTCCTTTAAGTTACAAATTTAACTATTTTGGTAGAAAAATAACTTTTTATCGAAAATTCATATTTTGATGTTAAAAATTCAGCTAAAGTTTTTCTTGGTTGAAAATTCATCTATTTCTTTTGAAAATTCGTCTTTTTGTTTAAAAATTTATCTGGTTTAGTACAAATTTAATCTTTTTTGGATAAAAAGGAAATATTTGGTTCAAAATTAATCTTTTTTTATTGAATTCAACTGTTTTTGATTTAAAATAAAAATATTTTTTGGTTGAAAAGTCATCTTTTTAGCTTGAAAAGTCATCTCTTTAGGTTAAAAATTAATCTTGTTTGGTTGAATTGAACTATTTTGAAAGAAAATTAACTTTTTGTCGAAAATTCATAATTTGTTGTTGAAAATTCATCTAAAATTTTTCTTGGTTGAAAATTGAACTAATTTTTTTTTTGAAAATTCATCTTTTTGGTTTAAAAATTCATCTGTTTTAGTACAAATTTAATCTTTTCCAGATAAAAATGCAAATATTTGGTTAAAAATTAATCTTCTTTGATTGAATTCAACTGTTTTTGATTTACAATAAAAATGGAAATTTCGGCTCAAATATTTGGTTAAAAGTTGAACTGTTTTGTTTGAAATCTAAGTATTTTGTTGAAAATTCAACTGTTTTATTGAACATTCGTCTATTTGGATAGAATATTCGTACTTTGGGATTGAAAATTCATCTTTTTTTGTTAAGAATTGTTTATAAATTCAACTATTTTGTTGAAATTTGGAATATTTTGTTGAAGATTGAACTATTTTAATAAAAGGGATCTTTTCTGGTCGAAAATTCATCTCTTTTTGTTGAAAATTCGTCCTTTTGGATTGAAAATTCATCTTTTGTGGTAGAAAAGTCATCTTTATGGTTGAAATAAATAAATGTGAAATTTTTTAATTTTAATCCGATTGTTTTTTATTTCGTCATAAAAGATTCTATGTTAAAAATCAGGGAATAGTCAGGTAATTTTGAAAATGAAATTTTACGGCCTCCTTGTAAGAGTTCTTTTTTTGAAGTAAATTTAATTTCAAAGTTTAGGAAATATTTGACCCGAAGAATAGTAGAGAAATTTCTTGGGCCGAATGGGTTGAAATTTACCCATGCATAATTTAAATCTCTCATTTAGATAGGTGATGATTTCTCGTAATTTCGTTTGCCCTCTTGAAAGGGCGGAAAGTCAGAAATTCTGAAGCAGTAGTTGAATAGCGCTCGCTTGGAAATTACACGTCTGAGATGAAAAAATGTTTTTCATCTTTTGGTTTGAATTACTCAGCGTGCTTCTAATCTGCAATTCATGTAACGAAGTCGCTGAATTTTCTACGAATTAATATCTTAAACTGAATTTTAAGTAGTAAAAAGAAAAAAAATTCAATAAAATTTAAAAAAATATCAAAAATAAAATTCAATTCATAAAGTTTGTGGACTATAGCAACAAATTTAAAAATAGAATTATTTTATTTTTAGTATTAATTTCTTTGAGTATTCCATAGCGATGTATGTATACCATTAAGCCATTTCCCTTTCGGGGTAGGCGTGACACTACCCGATTCGGGTAGTGTTTCTAGGTTGATAACTTGTAGTAAATAACTACAAGTGTGGGCTCACCACACCCACGATGTGCCAACAGCACTCAGTTTTCTCGAATGGTCACCCATCCAAGTGCTAACCGCGCCCAACGCTGCTTAACTTCAGTGATCTGACGAGAACTGGTTTTTTCAGCGTGGTATGGCTGTTGGCGATAATACGAATATTCAAGAATATGCTGTTATAATAAAATTCCTAAAAGCTTGTACCATTAAGAAAGTTTGTGTCCTTTTATAAAGTTACTTTCATAAATTAAAGATTATCGTTATTTAATTTTATATATAAAAATAACCATTTTTATACAGCTAGATATTTATAAGGACTGAAAAAAAACATTATTTATAATTAACTCCCGTAATTATTGTTTATTTATTTATTTTTTTAATTTCCGGGATTATTAATAAAGTTACTCAATATAAACTTAATATATTACACAAGTAAATTTAGATTTATATTTTTAATATTTAAAAAAAATTATTATCGTACTAAATACTAACTTGTACATTTTTTTGTGTTTCAGGTACGTATGACTCATACAGTGGATTTTTTTCTATTTAAGAATAGAATTTGATGATCGGACTGGTATGTATTGGACAATTTCACGTCCTTAAATCAACATTTTTCAATTTGGACTGAGTTTCTTCAATCGAATTCAATTGCATTTTTTAATAAAAAATCAGGTTTTGTACTCTCCTAGAAAACCTAAAATTTTCAGGGAATTTTTATATACCTGGAAAATCCTGGAAATTTCAAGGAATTGTTTTTAAAGTTATGGTATTTTTTCGAGCATCCTTGATGTTTTTTTTTAATTGTAATATAAAATTATATAAAAATGCTTTTTTGTTTAATTATTTTCTAGCATTAAAAGTATAAACAATTTAAAAATCCAGTATTAATCAAGTTTTTAAATATCAAGTTTGAAAAATGTTTGAAGGAATAAATAATAATTAATAATTTTTGATTGAAAGCGTTTGGAATTAAAAAAATATATTAAACGATTTTCAAAACATTCCAAATCGTTTGATCATATAAAATTCAAAGGAATTAAATTTGTATTACTGTTGAATATTAATAATTTTTAATTCAAAACAATTAAAGTTTGCCAATTTGAAATTGAAAACTAAATTGAATCTTTCAAAGTCAAAGCTTCTAAAATTGTAGAATTTTAAATTGTTATTACATAAAAAATTATGATTTAACATTAAAATTGATTAGACAGATTTATCAAATATCAAAAAATAAATTACTTTAATTCTCACCGTTCAAAATGGAAAATTTTTTCAATTATAACGTTTAAAATTGAATTATTCTAAATAACGTTTCAAATAAAAAAAAATTTTGAATTGGAAACATTAAAAATGAAAAAGTTTCAACAACGGAGGATTCAAAATTAAACGAATCGGAACTTCATTTAAAATTGAAAAAAAAAATTAATTGTCAAGAATTGTGATATTACAACTGTTTTATTCTAAAGCTCTTGAAATTTTTAATTATTTAAAGTAAATTTAAATCGTTTCAATATTAACAGTTTTTAATTTTTGAATTTATACTTTTCGAAATTCAATGATTTGGAATTGAAATGCAAAATTAAAAGTTATGAAAGGAAAAAAATGGAAAATTCTGCGTTCAACATGAAAAGACACAACTCTAAATCTGGTACCATTCAGAACTAAAGAAATTATTTAATTACTGAAGTGTTAAAATTTTTAATTTCAAATCTATTTATTTTTAACATTTTATTTAGAATTATTATTCATTCTTGAAATCTTCTAATCAAATATTGTTTAATTCCTCATTCATTTTTTTTTGAAACTTCAAATAGAAATTGGACAATTTTAACATATTACATTGAAGATAAAAAAAAATTCAAAATACGATCGCTATGATTCCAATTTTTTAAATTGTACAGTTTGAAGTATTTCAATTCGAATTTTTTTAATTTGAGTATGACATTTTTTAAACATTTAGGGAATATTTAGATAAAAAGTAATTACATTTCCTATGATTTTTTATTTTAGACAAGACAATTTTAAACTTTTTAATTTCAAATCATTTTATTTTTATCACTTTATTTAGAATTATTGTTCATTCTGGATATCTTCCAATCAAATATTCAATTGTACAATTTTAAGCACTTCAATTCAAAATTGTTTTTGTTTTCATTCGAGTTTGAAATTTTCAAAATTTAGGGCATTTTTAAATAAAAAATAATTCAATGTTTCGTGCTTGGTTCTAAAATCTTATCATTTTTAAGGCTTGAATTTGAAAAAATTATTTTAATAATTTTTTTCCATTATTTTGAATTTATTCTGGAGACGTTTAATTTAAAATTATTTAATTAAAATTCTTTAAACTGAAAATTGTGCTTCTATCAAGTTTTTCAATTTTCTATTCTACGATTTCGAAGAATGCAAAAAAACAGAAAATTTGTACGTTTAAAATTGAAGCCAAACCATTTAAATTATTTAAATCTAAAATTAATAATTACAAAACTGACTATCAAGACTTTTAATATAAAATGTTGAAAGATTTAATATTGAAATTTTCCTGATATTTTAAATATTATAATTTGAAACTACAACATTATGCAATTTCATATTGAAAGCCTTTAAAAATCAAGAAATTTGAAATAAAAAAACTTCAGATTTAAATCTTTCAAGGAAAAAATTTTAGTTTTAAGGCCTCAAAAATAAACTGTTTTAGAATTGCGCATTTAAACAGTAAATTTTTAATTGAAATTATAGAAATTTTGAAGATGATTAATATTATTAAGTATCACAGCATGTACAGTGATTACTGTAAAAAAATTCGTTGTCATTTTCCCCATTTAAGATTGAAAAATACTAAGTATTGTCTACCTTTAAATTATATTTTTTTTTTAACTTTTGAAATTATATTCTTTCTGACGAGAAACTTTCCAAATTGACAAATTTGAACTTAAACCGTTAAGAATGGAACAATTCCCAAACTTTGTTTAAAAATCGAAGCATTCTTAACCCTATAGAAGTCCACACATATTTGAGCACTCATCGAGTCCACACTGGGGTCCAGTGGCCCCCATCAAGTTTAAGATGTGCCCTACGCCTCACAAAATTATTTTTGTCAACAGTGATGGTCATAATCTTATCCTGGAGATGTTTAGATTATCTTAGGCTCAAAAGTACTATACAAATTTTTTTTATATACTTTATAATCAATTTTTCGCAAAAAGAGGCAGAAGAAACAAAACGTAAAATTACGGAAATAGAGTTTAATTTTTTTTGTTTTAATTTTTTTTTTAATTTCTCCTAGGGTTTTAAAGATGAAATGTTGGAGAATCAGAAAAAAATATGCCACTTCAATTCCTTTCAAAAAGTAGAATTATTCGGAGGGATGAAAAATGAGAAAATTCAAAAGTACAAAAACGTTATTTTTATTTTATGTGTCCTAAATATACAAAAGAATTGTTTCAAAAAAGTAAAAAGGAATTGTCTATATTGTTTTTTTTTTTTAGTTTTCAATTTATAAATGTTATTCGTGTGCAGACGCACAGTCAGCGCAGCCGACCCGAGTTTAGCCGCAATTTAGGCTTATAGACCACTTTTACCCAGAAATGTAATATACTATTTTTAAAGTAATATTTCATTAAAAATTTGCTTTTCACAAATAATTTTGCACAGAAAGAAACCAAAAATAATTAAAAAGAAAATTTCACTTATCGTACGAAAAAGTTACACTGAGTCCACACTGGGGTCCAATGGCCCCCACTCACGTTTTGCTTCTACCTTGCTTCCTACCTGAGGACTAACTGATGACGCCAACCTATGTGACCTGTCCTCAGATACCTAAAACGAATTTACATGGGGTCGAAACATCGGTATTGATCTTTGTCTAAAAAGGACACTCAAATGAAAAAGCTCTGGGGTCCAATGACCCCCAGTGTGGACTTCTAGGGTTAAGTTAGGATCTTGAAACTAATTCGTTTAAAATATTAAATTTTCCAGTTGTGCATCACGATTTTGAATATTCAATCATTTTATTCTAAAGTGCAAAATTAATTATTGGAAAATAAATGATGAAGCTTTTCGATGCAGGGGGAACAACTTCATGTTGAAGACATTTTTGTATGATGTCAAACTGACGTTTACTAATAAACTGTCACGTTGACATGACAAAAAAATTGGCGAAACAAAAAAACACGCGAAAAGCAAGCGAAAATATAGGAGCTTTAATGTGGACAAAGTAAATTAATTATTTCGAAGATTATTATTATTATTATTTTAGATAATAATTTAATGAAATAAAAGGGTTTTGTGTGAAAAGTGCCTAACTCCTATTATCTATATTGAGATAAAATTGTGAATTTGTTTTTAATAGGAATTTTCCAAATGTATATCCCATTTATAAATCTATACTTTAATGAAAGCTAGGGTCGATGGAAGTAATTTTTTTGTGTACTATTTTCAAAATTATTGAGAACCTTGAAAGCTCTTCTAACCAAAAAGTCGGAGAAGAAGACGGCACTCTGTTATATATTTAACTTTTGGATCTTGCCTCTTTCTCATAGAACTTATAGTGCCTCCTCCCCTTACCCCTTTCCCCTTTTCTCGTTACGACTGCCCCCCTCCCAAGAAAAAAAATCAACGATGGAAGTGTAAAACATCCGGTTTCGTTAACGGCTACGTTTTGCTAGCGTTTTCCCTTTAATAATGCGACGTCTGTTAAAAACGTCTGGTTAACGACGAGGCTATTTGCGATTCCAGAAAAAAAAAATCCAGACCATGACGAATTTTGTTCGTTGGTAGAATATAAAATTGTACAAGGTAGATACTTGTCGCGAGGTCTCATAATTTATCTGGAAATATGGTATTAAATTTTACGCTATGTATTCTCTTCCGGCATATTTTGCCGGATTTTAATTTTCTCTTCTGGTATATTTTTCTCTTCGGGCATATTTTTTCTCTTCCGGAATATTTTTCAATTCTGGAAAGAGGAATAGTACACAACCTCATTTTGTCAACAGTAATCGTAGGATTATATGCGGGAGGGCAAAAAGGAATGTTAAAAAATTTAATTTTCCATTCCGGCATCTTTTGCCGGAGATGAATTTTTAAGCTGGTTGGAATTAACCTTCACTTTCTTGGAATTTTATTCATTATACATTTTTTGAAATTCCAAAGAAGTCAAGCGCGAGTTCGGTTATCGCTCTATCCAAATTTCCATGTGGGGGGGGGGGGAGATCTAGAGATGAAATACAACTTTCATCTGACACGAAAATCAGACTTTAATTTACTGTTCTGGTATAGCTTTTTCCAGAGGTGAATTTTAAAATTTGTTGTAATTAATTTTCAATTATCAGGAATTTTTAAGAATTCCGTGGACAAAGAAGTTACGTTAATTATTTTTTTTTTCTAAAAAAAGATCTCCTTTCGCTCTGCTGGGAATCGAACCACAGAACTTCCGATTGCCGGTCGGGTGCTTTCCCATTAAGCTACTAGAGAGATCGAGAGAAGAAACTTTTTTCAGAAAATACACGCATTATTTTGCTAGATGGTACAAGTTAAATTTTTCAAGAAATCTGTATTATCATCAGAGAATAACATGAATTTTTAACGTCTTTTCAGACCAGATGAAAATATGAATAAAAATTTATTTAAATAATCTTTTTCTGAAAAAAGATCTCCTTTCGCTCCGCTGGGAATCGAACCACAGAACTTCAGATTGCCGATTGCCCAGCGGAGCGAAAGGAGAAGATCTTTTTTCAGAAAAAAATTAATTAAAATAATTTTTAATTAATATTTCCATCTGGTCTGAAAAGACGTTGAAAATTTCTGTTATTCTCTGATGATAATACAGATTCCTTGAAAAAGAAGTTACGTTAATGATAAAATTAAATATTAATTAAAGTTAATCTTCTTTGGTTGATGATTCAACTCTTTTGTAGAAAATTCTTTTTTTTATAGTTGAATTTAACTGTTTTTTATTCAAAATTAAAATCTTTTTTGGTTGAAAATTCATCTTTTCAGGTTGAAAATTGAATTATTGAAAATTTAACTGTTTTGTTGAAAGTTCGCCTTTTTGGGTTAAAAATTTAACTATTTGATTGAAAATTGAACTATTTGTTTGAAAATTCAACAATTTTGTTCAAGATTCGTCTTTTTGGGTTAAAAATTCAACTATTTTGGTAGGAAATTCAACTATTTGCTTCAAAATGAATTCTTTCGTTGAAAATTAAATTTTTTTAAAAATAAATTCGTTTTCTTTGGGTCAAACATTCAACTGCTTTGGTTGAAAAGTCAACTAATTTGTTGAAAATTCATCTTTTTGGTTTGAAAATTAATTTTGTTGTTGAAAATTAATGTTTTTGGTATAAAAATTTAACTGCTCTGTAAAAAATTCAACTATTTGTTTGAGAATTTCTTTGTTATTGAAAACTAAATTGGTCTTTAAAAATTTTTTAGAAATTAAATTTCTCAACTATTTGGGTTAAAAATTCAACTTTTTTTTGTTGAAAATTCGTATGTTTGCGCTAAAATTCATCTGTGTTAGTACAAATTTAATCTTTTTTGGGTAAAAATGCCAATGTTTGGTTGAATATTAATCTTCTTTGGTTGAATTTGACTGTTTCTGATTTAAAATTAAAATCTTTTTTGCCGGATTTTAATTTATTGGAATTAATCTTAAATTATTTGGAATTCTTTAGAACGCCGCCGACAAAGAAATTACGTTGATGATAAAATATGTTGGAAGAAAAAATTAAAATCCGACAAATAATTTCGAAAAATAATCCGGAAAATAATTTTTAATACCTGGAGATTTTTTTATATATACAATATTTTTTATTGCTGAAATTGTGTTGAACCAATTCACTGGGTTCATGTTTCATAATTCATTTCGAGGGTTGTTCTGTTTTGCTTAAAATTGAGAATTTACGGTAAGGTACGCAGGTGTTCGAATCCAAAAGGATTCAATTTTAAATTGCATCGAAAAGAACTATCAATTTTTAAGTGGTCGATGCTTAAAGTAGAAAGTTTTCAAATTTTAAAATATTTCCATTTGGAAAGCTATTTATTTATAAATTGTTATTTATTTTTTTGACCGAATTAAACTCAAAGCGGGCAGGCAGTCACGTATCTTATCGATTTGATAAAAAAAATGTTGGCATACTTACGAGCATTTGAATTTTTAAAACTGATAACGCGGATTATCGAAAATTGATCAAAATTTTTGTGAAAAGTATATTTTTTAAGGTAATACAGATATTTTGATTTCTGCCAAAACGACGCAATATACGAAAAAAGTCAAATAAACAAAATTGCTTCTCTAAAAAAGTTCTATAAAAATGTCATTTAACACTTTTCTCTATATCACGTTATTTTCGAGATTTTTTAAAATATGTATAAAATCCTTTGTAAATTATTTTTTATCAACAATGCAATTTGATGGTGGCATCAAAAATACAGACGAACTCAATTGAACAGTTTTACCAACTTTTACATCAAACTTTTTTCTTTGAAGTCGGTGCTTTTGAAATTATCGATACTCTATTTTTTTTTAACTTCATTATCCTTTTATGTTTTTTTTCATTGTCCTTTTTGGTTTTTCATCACAACGTAAAATTGATTTGTTGATAAAAAATACATCCAAAAGGATTTTATACATATTTTCGTAAAAATCTCTAAAATAACGCGAGTGTCGTTTTGGCGATAAACGTGAATTTTCGTTTTTCAGGCAAACAAAAAACGATTTCCTCTCTGAAGTGCTATTTTGCCAATTTTAACCTTTTATAAACATTTTCCAACGAATTTCGACAGAGGACGAGAAATTTTATCACGATCAGAAAGAAAAATATATATTTCTATAAAAGCTTAAAAAAGATCACACTTTTAACAAAAAGGTTGCCATTTTTTTATAATCCACGTTTAAATTTTTTTTAATTCAAATATTCAAAATAAATAACTTTGCGAAATAAATGACTGGTAATTTTTTTCTTGCATTTCGGCAGCCACCCTTAACTTTGGTCGATAGTGAAAATTTAAAATTACTTTTTATGACTGACCCTATTATTCACACATACGAGTATTTCATACTCTCGCATATTTCCCTCTTTCCCCCTTTTCTAAAAAATGCCGCTTTTTCTCCCTGTTTTCAAATATTATATTTTTTTTGTATAGATTTTATTTCTTTCAGATAAGAATTTTACTATTTGGTTGAATATTAAATTATTTTGTTGAAAATCAACTTTTTTTTTGAATATTCATATTTTCGGGTTGAAAATTCAATTGTTCTGTAGAAGATTCGATTTTTTTTTGGTTGAAAATTTCACTATTTGGTTGAAAATTTAATTATTTTGTTGTAAATTCAACTTTTTTCTTAAAAAGTGATCTCTTTCTTGGTTGAAAATGAACTTTTTTGTTGTTGAAAGTTTATTTTTTCAGGTTTAAAAGTCTATAATTATATTTTTGTTTAAAAATTTAATTATTTGGTTCACAATTGACCTATTTAGTTGAAAAGTGAACTTTCTTTTTGAAAGTTTGATTATTTTGATGGAAAATTCAACTACTTTGGTAGAAAAATTAATCTCTTTGGTAGAACATTTAACTGTTTCTCTAAAATTTCAAATATTTTGTTAAAACTTTGTATTCTTGGGTTCCAAATTAAACTACTTTAGTTGAAAATTCGTTTTTCTTATAGTTAAAAATTCAACTATGTGGTTGAAAATTAACTTTTTTGTCGAAAATTCATATTTGGGGTTGAATATTCAATTGTTTTGTAAAAAATTCTTTTTTTGCGTTTGAAAATTGATCTATTTTGTTGAAAATTCGCCTTTTTGGGTCAAAAATTGAACTGTTTGGTTGAAAATTACTTTTTTTTTAATTCAATTTTTTCTAGAAAATTCGTTCGTTTTTAGTTTAAATTCAATTACTTCGGTTAAAAATTCAACTATATTCGTTAAGAATTCTACTGTTTTGCTAAAAATTCATTTTATTATTGAAAATTCATCTCTTTTCTGAAAATGCAACTGTTTAGTTGATAATCTGTTTTGTCTGAAAATTTAAGTATTTTGTTAAAAATTTGTCTTTTGGGGTTCAAAATTCAACTACTGTGGTGGAAAATTAACTTTTTTGTTGAAAATTCATATTTTGGGGTTGAATATTCAATTGTTTTGTAGAAAATTCCTTTGTAAATTAATATTATTTAGTTGGAAATTTCACGATTTGGTTGAAAAATTTTGTTCTTGAAAATTCAATTGCTTTGTAAAAAATTATTTTTTTTTTGCGTTTGAAAATTTAACTATTTTGTTGAAAATTCGCCTTTTTGGGTCAAAAATTGAACTGTTTGGTTGAAAATTACTTTTTTTTAAATTCAATTTTTTCTAGAAAATTCGTTCTTTTTTAGTTTAAATTAAATTACTTCGGTTAAAAATTCAACTATTTTCGTTAAAATCTACTGTTTTTCTGAAAATTCATTTTCTTGTTGTTGAAAATTCATCTCTTGTTTAAAAATGCAACTTTTTAGTTGAAAACTAATTTTGTTTGTCTGAAAATTTAAGTATTTTGTTAAAAATTTGCCTTTTGAGGTTCAAAATTCAACTACTGTGGCGGAAAATACGTTTTTTTTGGTGTAAAATCAAGTTTTTGTTTAAAAATTTAACTAATTAGTTCAAATTTCGTCTTTTTGGGTTGAAAATTGTACTATTTGATAGAAAATTCAACTATTCGGTTGAAAATTAACTTGTTTCAAAATTAACTTTTTCTTGAAAATTCACATTTTTTGTCACATTCTAGGTTTTCAGTAATAATGTTTAGGAAAAAATTAAGGAATTTTGAAAAAAAAGTTTTGTATTTTTATTTCTTTTTTTTTGCAGTTGCTTCCAACTGACAATTATATTTTTAGTTAAGAATTTCGTTGAAAATTTCGATAATTTTGTTAAGTCGTCCTTTTTGGTTGAAAATTCGTCTTTTTGGTACAAAAATAATCTTCTAGGTTGGAAATTTCCTCCTTTTTTGGTTAAACATACACCTCTTTGGTTGAAAATAAACTTTTTTGTTGAAAATTTAATTTTTTGGTGAAAATGTGTATTTCTGGTTGAACTCAATTGCTTTTTATTCAAAATTAAAAACTTCTTTTGGTTCAAATATCTAATATTACATTATTCGTTAAAATTTCATCTTTTTGTAGAACATTCGTTTGTTTTGTTAAAATTAATTTTTTTAGTTGACAATTTCACTATTCCAGTTGAAGATTCATCATTCTAGCGGAAAATTCATCGCTTTGGTTGAAAGTTTAACTATTTTGTTGAAAATTTTTTTTTTTCAAATTGAAATATCAACTATCTGGATAACAGTTGAACTTTTTTCGTTGACAATTCATATTTTGGTGCTAAAAAGTCAAATAAAATCTTTCTTGGTTGAAAATTCAACTATTTTGCTGAAAATTCTTATTTTTTGGTTTTATTTAACAGTTTTTTATTGAAAAATAAAAACTTTTTTGTGGAAATATCAACTATTCGATTTTTTGTTGAGAACTCATTTTTTTATCAAAGATTCATCAGTTTAGTTGAAAATTTAACTATTTTGTTGTAAATTTCCTAATCTTCTTGGTTGGGAGTGTCATCTTTCTTGCTTCAAATTGCAACTCTGGTTGAAAATTAATTTTCGTGTTAAAAATTCTTCTTTTTGGTTGAATTCAACTGTTTTATATTTAAATCTAAAATCTTGTTTTGGTTAAAATATCTACTATTAAATTATTATTATGAAAATTCTCGGTTGAAGTATTTTGTTGAAAATTTTTTTTTTTCGGTTTAAAATTAATTTCTTTAACCGAAAATGTAACTTTTCCATTTTTTGGGAAAAATTGATTATTTTTCGTTGAAAATTCGTGTTTTTAATAGAAAACTAATCTTCCTGGTTTGAAATTTCCCCTTTTTTGGTTAAAACTACAACTATTAAGTTGAAAATGAACTTTTTGAAAATTCATATTTTTGGGTTGAAAATTCAATTGTTTTGTAGAAAAATCATATTTTCGGATGGAAACTTCAATTATTTTGTAAAATACTTGTTTTTTTTTTTAAATTGAAAATTCGTCTCTTTTGTTTGACGATTCGACTGTTTTGTAGAAAATTTGCTTTTTGGGGTGAACCTTGAACTATGTTGGTTAAAATTCAACTGTTCGATTGAAAATTATTTTTTGTTTTCAAATTGAAAATGCAACTGTTTTATTTGAAAATCGATCTGCCTTAGTTAAAAATTCAATAAATTGGGTTAAAATGCAATATATTTCGACTTAATATCTTAGGAATTTAAAGCTTTTCAAAGTAAATTAAATCCAGTGCCAATATTAATTTGACCAAAAAATGTGTATTCTCCTATTTTCGTTAAAAATCACCCTATTTTTCTTCAAAGTAACAAAATTGCACCAAATTTGGGGAACATCCCCTTTCTCCTCTATATTTACATTTACAGTAAATCTTAGTAATTATATTTTACATTTACAATCTACCCTACCTGGAAAACCTGGAAAACCTGGAATTGTCAGGGAATTTTTATATATCCGGAAAAACCTGGAAATGTCAGGGATTTTTTTTAAAGTCAGGGAATTTTTTCGAGAGGATGCTTAATTTTTTTTTAATTGAAATATTAAATTGAATAACAATGATTCTTCATTTGTAAAAGTAGCTTTATATTACTGTTTCGAACTATTTTATTGAAAAATCGTTTTCTTTTGTTTAAAATCAATTTTTTAAACTCAAAATTTAACTATTCTGTTTTTGGTTGAAAATTGGTCAGTTTTAGTTGAAAATTCGTGCAGTTTGTTGAAAATTCGTTCTTTTCTGGTTGAAATATCAACTTTTCTGAATGAAGATTTAATTACTTGGCTGAGAGTTACTCTTTTGTTAAAAATTAATTTTTGTTGTTAAAGATTCATTATTTTAATTGAAAGTTCATCTCCTTGTTTGAAAAATGAGCTATTTTGTTAAAAATTCGTTTTTTATTTGCCTGCAAATTAATTTTTTTACTGAAGATTGAACTATTCTTGTTGCAACTTTAACTATGTTGTTGAAAATTTGTTTTTTTTTCCGTTGAAAATTATTTTTTTTACTGAAAATGCAACTATTCAATATTTGGTTGAAAAATTATCTTTTTTAGTTGCAAATATTGACTTTTTTGGTAGAAATTAATCTTCTGGATTGAAAATTAATCTTTTTGTTTGAAATTTAATGATTCTAGTTAAAGACTCATCATTTTAGTTGAAAATGCATGTTTTTAGTTTCAAATTCAACTATTCCAGTTGAAAATTCATCACATTGTTTGAAAATGTTTTTTGAAAATTCATCTCTTTGGTTAAACGTTAATTTTTAAATGAAAATTTAAATATTCAATTCTTGGTTGAAAATTTATCTTTTCAATTGAAAATTCATGTATTTTATTGAAAATTCGTGTTCTTTAGTAAAAATTAATCTTCTTGGTTGAAAATTCATCTTTTTTGTCGAAAAATGAACTATTCCGGTTAAAGTATGATCATTTCAGTTGAAAATTCATGTATTTTTTTGAAAAGTCGTCTTTGTGGTAGAAAATTCATCTTCTTGGTTGAAAAATTAAGTATTCCAGCTAAATATTCATAATTTTAGTTGAAAATTCATGTTTTTGCTTGAAAATAAAACTGCTTGGTTGGAAGTTAAATTAAATTTGTTTTAAAAATAAATCTGTTTTTTTTTTGAAAATTAATTTGTTTGACTGAAAATTTAACTGTTCCATTTTTGGTTGAAAATTTATATTTTTTAGTTCAAAATTCAGCTATTTGTTTGAAAATTGATCTTTTTGGTTGAAAATTCAACTATTTTGTTAAAAAATCATCTATCTTTTTGAAAATCCAAATTTTTACTCGAAAAGTTACGAATTTTAATCGGTTTAAATTGAATTTCGTATAGTGCCCATATTAATTTTACCAAAATATGCACTGAATTTTAAGTATAAGTAGATAAAATAAAAATGTGTTTGAATTATTATTCAAATTTATGGACTTTAAGAGACAAATTCAAAAAATGATTAATTATGTTTTTATTATTATTTAATTATTTAATACCTGGAAAAAACCTGGAATTGTCAGGGAATTTTTCTCCAGAATTTGAGTAGACACCCTGAATTTACCTCAGCGTAAAATCGTCCACTTTCATTAATCGGAGACTATACAAAAACCCTTTTTTTTAAGGTTGAGCCAGAAACCTTTTCCCTGAGAACGGCATTAAAATCCGAACCCAAAAGAACAAATATCAGGGTCTATGGTTTAATGTCTCTGTTTGTTACATTTTTTAAGAAGAAAATTAGAAACACAATATCGTCAAGTCAATCTGTGCAAAAATTCTATTCTTGAACAAAAAGACTCAGAAACATTATGCAACCAAAAATCAGTTATTTTGAAAAAACATATTCGAAAAGCTCAATAGATAGATAAACGTTTATTTTTTAGCCTGCTGGCCTTAAAAAATTGACTTGCTTACACTTCCATTTTTTACAGAATTTTCTTAAAACTAACCCTTAAAACTAACATCCTTCCACACCTTACCTCTAACGCCGCTCGCTCTTATCGCATTGCCTTCCTCGCTTCGCCTCGCCTCGCACGCATGTCCCTACTTTCTTGCTTTGCCTCGCATTACCAAACTCTGCCTCCGCGGCTAATCCCTAATACTTATCTACTATTTACAATATTTACATTTACTTATATTTACTTCCTCCACTATTTACAATCTTTCCTTCTCCATTCCTCTTCCTCCTTCCTTCTCTTCTTCTCCATCTTACCCAAGACTCCCTTCACCCATGCTACTGCCCTTTTGTCCCCCCTTTCATGCATCAATACCTCCATGCTTATCCCACTCCTTTCCACCTCCACGCACTCCTCCAACCAGTGCTCCACTCTTGCCTCCCCCTTCCCACATAGTTCACACATCCTCTTTTCCCTAGTGAGCCAGAACCTATTGAAACCCTCCATGCACCCACATCTCATCCTCGCTATAAGCTCCTGACTTCCTTTCTCTTCTTTCTCACACAAATATTGCGCTCTCGCCCTTGGCATAATCCACACATAGTTCCCATTAAACCTTGTCTCTCTTATTCTCTCTTCCCCTGCTGTCTTCTCTCTCTCCATGCTGTTTTTCTTAACCAACTCATATACCTTCCTTCCTACCTCATGCATCCTTCTCAATTCCTCCATATGCAGTCCATTCGTTCTAAAATACCTTTCTCTTTCAACCTCCATCTTCCCACCCCCTCTCCTGTTCTCCTTCTCCCACCAACACTCCCTAACCAGCTTACTTCCCCCCTCTTCCAAAAATTTCTCCTCATATTTACACGCTCGACTCCCCGCTAGAATCCCTACACTCGTTCTCCCCGTCTCAAGGCCTCAAAATATGTTTCCAAACAACGTTTTAATCGGCTCATTAGAGACAAGTATATAACTAGAGGAAAAAAGAAGGACAGAATTAGGAAAGAGACAACCAAGCCATCCTCACTCTCATTACCCTTCTCTTACTCCGTCTTTTTTATACTACTTTTAGGAACCAACATGTTTCGAGACCTTTTAGATCTCCTCATCAGGGTATAATTTTATAGGATACTACGAAAACATTTATCTATTTTTTGCTTAATATTAGTAATGTATGTTCATATGAGACTGAAATTTCTTTTCATAATGTTATTTACATTATTTTAATTTTTTCCTCTTGGACGAATTTTAAACTTTAAATTTTCGGTATACGTGTCAATCCGTAATATTTCCTTTTTTTTTGTAACTTAAGTCCGTCTCCAAAGTCAGCCACCCGTGTTAAGCGAGCGCAAAGACAAGGAGAATAAGTGAAAAGGTGGAAAGTTACATGGAGCGCGGTGCACTCAATGGACGAGAATTCAGAAGGGGGCAGAGAGCGTGACACTTTCGACAAATTTTGCCGGTGACTGACCACGCGAATGCGGTCGGGATTATTTGAGCCGCGAACTCGTGTAACTCGGATCCAAGTATATTTTCATAGTTTGTCAGAAATAGCCCCCGACGAGTCTAATATTATAATAGCGATGACTCTCTCACGAAACGAGTAGTTCGTGCTTGTAGTGCGGGACGAAGCACACTCTGCCGCGTCCGGAACAAAATCCCTCTCAAAATCCAACATTTCCTCGGAAAATTCTCAAAATAATTAATTTTTTTCGAAGTTTGTATGATTAATAAGGATTTTATTATTCTTGTTTACTCTCCAAAAAAGTGAAGAAAAGCGAGTGTGAAGCTAGTGTTAATATTCTGACACTTAAACTGCTAATTAAAGTAAAATTAAATTAAAATCTAAAAACACTTATATTAAATAAAATAAATTTATTGAAAATTAAATTTATTTGTAAGATTTGGTTAAAAAACGGGAGTGCTTTTAGTGGTTGCGTAAGTTTTCCAGAAAAAGCTCATTAGTGTCTTCCTCGTGAAATTTAATGAGTGTTGAAAGATTTTCAATGCAATCTGAGACGCTAAACTGTCGTAATGTGTCGGTTTAAAAAAGAGTTTCCGACACTGACCTTGTAGTGAGTACGTCAGTCAGACGAGTCTTCCGCGTTTTTCATCTAGTCGACGTAACAGGTCGCCTCGAGGCAGTCTGGGCGAAGCGCGGCCTTTTCTACTTAAAAAAGCTCGGATTTAAAATAAAACCCCTTTCTTCCGAAACAAAAGTTTCTAAATAATAAATTTAAAAATATACGACCCAACAATTAAATCAGGACTTGGCCCAGTTTTAAAATCCCTTTTTCGATCTTTATTTACAAAATTACTCTGCCACATGGTCTCTGGAAAGCTTCGGAAATATTTCTTCAGCTAAAATTAAAATAATTCTTCCCAATACTCGTATAAAATAAAAAATAAACCCGAGCCCTGTCAAAATAAAAAGTGAATTAAAGCTGCAGCAATGTGGGAAATTACGTGTTAATTTGATTGGAATGAATGGATTAATGTGCGGGTATTGGACGGTAATTCGACAATGATTACTAGGATGGCGAATGGACCTCACAGAACGGTAAATCTGGATTATTAATTCGCAATTCCATACAGGGTGTATGGGTTTAACAATTGAAAATGGTTCATATAATGCACACTAACATTTCTGAGTGGCGATTCGTGAGACTTAAAAGTACACCCTGTATACAATAATATATTAGGGACGTGATGCGTACTTCATCCCCCCTCCCCTCTTCCTCTTCACCATCCTAAATTGCATATGCGTACTCGCACCCGTCACGCCCATCGGGATGTGCATAGCTCGAAATGCTATAATGGGAAACGCATACGTAACATTAGTGACTGCATACCTGAAGGCCTTTCACTGCCAATGCAGTCTGATTTGCTTTTCATCGTACCGAATTTCAATTCCCTCGAATTTGTATTTTTTGACATTGGGGGGGGGGGGGGGGGGTGAAAAAAGGGTTGTTCTCTCGAAATTAGGGCGGTGGGGGATGTATTGGTTCAAGTTTGTTAAGGCTGTTTGTAAGATCACCGAAATTCGGTGCCTGTGTTATGAGGTGAATGGAGAGGCGTTCATCGAAATTCGGTGAACGTGCCACAAATATTTTTTTAAGAATTCCTCTTTTTTCCCCTGTTTTCGAGCAACTTCCACTTTTTCTTGTTTTTTCGGTTAAATCCGAACTGAATTAATAGAACACAATAAGAAAATCCATCTATTTTTCGTTAAAAGTTTATTCCTTGTAAATACCATATTTATATTTTTGGTTCAGAATTCATCTTCTTTGGTTAAAAGATTTTAGTATTTGGTTGAAAATTGAACTATTAAACTATCTATTAACTATTAAACGTCTTCTTGAGTTAAAAATATAAATAAGTGGGTTGAAAATGACCTTTTTGGTTAAAAATTCTACTATTTTGTTCAAAATTCGTATTTTTGGGTTAAAAATTCTACTAAAATTAATTTTTTTGTTGAAAATTTATATTTTTTTTTTGTAAATTAAAAAATTTAGTTCAATATTAACTTTTTTGTTAAAATTCATATTTCTGGGTTGAAAATATAATTGTTTTACAATTTTGTTGTTGTTTAATATTCAACTATTCTGTT
Organism: Andricus curvator; assembly: GCA_932195095.1. Taxonomy (NCBI): domain Eukaryota; kingdom Metazoa; phylum Arthropoda; class Insecta; order Hymenoptera; family Cynipidae; genus Andricus; species Andricus curvator. Next base: position 591,340 of record CAKNYM010052873.1, read on the forward strand.
GAAAATTCGTCTTTTTGGTTTAAAAATTAATTTTGTCGTAAATTCATATTTTTGTGTTAGAAAATAAACTGTTTTGTACAAAAATTCGTCTTTTTTACTTGAAAATTACTTTTTTTTTGTAAATTCATATTTTCGGGTTGAAAATTCAACTGTTCTGTAGAAAATAGTTTTTTTTTTTTTTTATTTTATACAACAATTTGGTTGAAAATAAACTTTTTGGTTGAAAATTCAATTTTTTAGACATGTATTTGTATATAAAATATTCAACTCTTTTGTTAAAAAATTGTCCTTTTGGGTTCAAAATTCAACTACTTTCGTTGAAAATTCGTCTTTTTTGGTTTAAAATGAAGTTGTTGGTTTAAAAATGTAAGCATGAAATTCAAATTTGGTCCTTTTAGGTTGAAAATTCAACTATTTTGGTAGAAAATCTAACTGGTTAGTTGAAAATGAACTTTTTTTTTAAATTCAAGTTTAATTTTTTGTTGAAGATTATAATTTTAGGGTTGAACATTTTATTGTTTTATAGGAACTTCGTTTTTTTAGCTTAAACATTCAATTATTTTGGTTAAAATTCATCTTTTTGTGTGGAAGATTCAACAATTTGGTTGGCAAATTTTTTTTTTTTGAAAATTTAAAAAGTTGGTAGAAAATTTAAATGTTTGGTTAAATATTCAACTCTTCTGTTAAAAAATTGTCTTTTTGTGTTCAAAATTCAACTACTTAGGTTCAAAATTCGTCTTTTTTTATTTAAAATGATGTTTTTGATTTAAAAATTTACCATGAAATTCAAATTTGGTCCTTTTGGGTTGAAAATTCAACTATTTTGGTAGAAAATCTAACTGGTTAGTTGAAAATGAACTTTAAAAAAAAAATCATATTTTTTTGTTGAAAGTTTAATTTTTTGTTGAAAATTCAATTGTTTCATAGAAACTTCGTTTTTGAGCTTAAACATTCAATTATTTTGGTTGAAATTCAACTATTTAGTTGACAATTGTATGATACGCTTGAAAATTCAACTATTTTATTAAAAATTCATCTTTTTGTGTGGAAGATTCAACAATTTGGTTGGAAAAAAAATTTTTTTGTTTTGAAAATTTAAAAAGTTGTTAGAAAATTTAAATGTTTGGTTAGAAATTCAACTATTTCGTTGAAAATTTGTCTTTTTCGGTTCAAAATGCAACTACTTTGGTTGAAAATTCGTCTTTTTTGGTTTAAAATGAACTTTTTGCTTCAAAATGCATTTTTTTTTAATTTAACAATTTGGTGGCAGGTTTAAATTGCTGTTAAAAATTTCTTTTTTTGTGAAAAATTAATTTTTTGTGTTAAATTCGGTTGAAAATGACCTTGTTGATTAAAAATTCTACTATTTTGTACAAAATTCTTCTTTCTGGTTTGAAAACTAATTTTGTTGTAAATTCATATTTTTGTGTTGGAAAATAAACTGTTTTGTAAAAAATTCGTCTTTTTTACTTAAAAATTACTTTTTTTTTATAAATTCATATTTTTGTGTTAAAAAGTCAACTTTTTTTGAAGAAAATTCGACTGTTTTGTAGAAATTAGTTTTTTTTTTAATAAACTTTTTTGTTGAAAATTCAATTTTTTAAGACATTTTTTCGTAGGTTAAACATTCAATTCTTTTGTTAAAAAATGGTCTTTTCGGGTTCAAAATTCAACGACTTTGGTTGAAAATTCGTCTTTTTTGGTTTATAATGAAGTTTTTGGTTTCAAAATGTAACCATGAAATTCAAACTTGGCCATTTAGGTTGAAAATTCAACTATTTTGGTAGAAAATCTAACTGGTTAGTTGAAAATGAACTTTTTTTTTAAATTCATATTTTTTGTTCAAAAATTTAACAATTTTCTTGAAAGTTTAATTTTTTGCTGAAAATTCAAATTTTAGGGTTGAAAATTTAATTGTTTTATAGAAACTTCGTTTTTTGAGCATAAACATTCAATAATTTTGGTTGAAATTCAACTATTTAATTGACGATTGTAGGATTCGCTTGAAAATTCAACTATTTTGTTAAAAAAAAATTTTTTTGTTGAAAATTTAAAAAATTTGGTAAAAAATTTAAATTTTTGGTTGGAAATTCTATTATTTTGCTGAAAATTTATCTTTTTCGGTTCAAAATGCAACTACTTTGGTTGAAAATTCGTCTGTTTTGGTTTAAAATGAACTTTTTGCTTAAAAATGTATATTTTTTGTTTAAAAATTTAACAATTCGGTTGCAAGTTTAAATTGTTGTTAAAAATGTATTTTGTTGTGGAAAATTCATTTTTTGTGGTTAAAAACTCAATTATTTTGGTTGATATTCAACTCTATTCTAAAAAAATAACTTCTTGACTCGAAAATTTAACAATTTGGTGGCAAATTCAACTATTTTGTTGACAATTCGTCTTTTTCAGTTAAAAATTAAGTTTTGGGTAAAAAATGAACTATTTGGTTGAAAATTACTTTTTTTATTGAAAATTCAATTGTTTTGTAGAAAACTCTTATTTTTATTACATTTTTTGGTGAAAATTCAATTTCTTTAGTGGAAAAATCAACTACTTGGTGGAAAGTTGAACTACTTTGTTGAAAATTAATTTTTTTGGGTTGTTGAAGATTCATAATTTTAGTTGGATATTCATCTCTTTGGTTGAAGATTTAAGTATTTGTTTTAAAATTTATTTATTTTTGAACCAAGGATTTAACTATTCCATTTTTGTTTGAAAATTGATCTATATTCAACTTAAATTTAAAAACTGTTTGAAACTAAAACGTTCAAAATTGTACAAGTTCATGTTAAAAGTTTAGAGCAATTAAACAATTTCAAAATTTAAAATGTTTAAAATTGATAAATTTCAAATTGAAGTCTTATAAGTTAGACAATTTCTAATTCCACTTGAATTTTAAAAATTTTTCCTTCATTCTAATTTCATTTCGAATGTGTAAAACGCTCATTCTCATCAATTTTAAATTGTTCAGTTTGGATGATATAGATTTTAAATAAATTTTTTTTTTATATTTTGGTAGAATTTCTTTTTAAACCTACCAACACAGTGGTACAATCTGGTACAATTAAACAATTTAATTTTATATGTTTTGAGCTCAGAGATGTCCAATTTGCAATGTTAAATATTTTGAGTTTAATTTTGGAAGGCCTCACATTAAAATTGTTAAAATTTTTTTTTGTATTCTGAAATTGTGCAATTATAAATACTCTCATTTGGAAATATATTGGATATTGAAACTCTTTTTCCTTTATTGTTACGTATTTATTTAGAAGATTATTGTTTATTTTTTAATTTATTTTTTAAGATCGACGACTTTTATTTCAAAGAATATTCTTCTTAAATTTGGATTCCTAATTTCCTACTGATCACGCACAATCAATAAATAATAAAATTTTGTTATTCTGTCCGAGGGAAAAGATTTTAATGAAAATAGATTTTTTGAGATCCTAGCTTTCTAATTATTTATTACAAGGGAAGATTTGTTCAAATTTTAATATTTCAAGATCACTTATAATTCGGGTTTCGAATTTTTCGGGGAAATTTGAGTTTTCCATGGAACATATGGCTTACTACAATATAATATGACGTAGGACGTGGTCTCCAAAGAAGCTTCAGGGATGTGCTTGGAAAATTGTTTACGACAACAAAGGATAAGACGCTCCGGGATTTGACGTCCATTGGGAAGAAATCCGAAGCGAAACGCCACTAGAAAACCTAATGAACCTAGATTTTTCTTTTATTGAAACCCCGTGATTGCAACTTTCTTGAAATGGAAGACGTGCTTTCATTAAAGTATAGATTTATAAATTAGATATAGATTTAGAAAATTCTTATCTGAATCAAATTTAACCTATTGCTTTCTTCGCTTCAGTTGAAAACAAATGGACAGTTTTATATCTTTATATATAAAAAGAGAGTTAGGCACTTTTGACATAAAACACTTTGGTTCAATTACATTATTTATAATAAAATTACAGACTTGACAGCCAGATTTAGAAAATTCTTATCTAAATCAAATTTAACCTATTGCTTTCTCCACTTCAATTAAAAACAAGTTTACAATTTTATCACTATATAAAAAAAGAGTTAGACACTTTTGACATAAGAAACTTTGATTAAATTAAATTATTTGAAATTACAGAATTGACAGTCAGATAGAAAAAATTAATCCTTATATTTAACCTATTGCTTTCTTCACTTCAATTAAAAACAAATGTACAATTTTATATCTATATATATATATATATATAAAGAGAGTTAGGCACTTTTGACATAAAAAACTTTGATTCAATTAAATTATTTGTAATAAAATTACAGACTTGACAGCCAGATTTAGAAAATTCTTATCTAAATCAAATTTAACCTATTGCTTTCTCCACTTCAATCAAAAACAAGTTTACAATTTTATCACCATATATAAAAAGAGAGTTAGACACTTTTGACATAAAAAACTTCGATTAAATTAAATTATTTGAAATTACAGACTTGGCAGCCAGGTTGAGAAAATTCTTACCTAAATCAAATATAACCTATTGCTTACTTCACTTAAATTAAAAAAAAATTTACAATTTTATCTCTATATATAAAAAGAGAGTTAGACACTTTTGAGATCAAAAACTTTGATTCAGTTAAATTATTTGAAATTACATACTTGACAGCCAGATTTAGAAAATTT